>CM032454.1:214064352-214299352 GCA_019049505.1 Pachyrhynchus sulphureomaculatus | reverse complement strand
AGATGTATAAAATGCTCTTGTAAGCCGGTGAAGGTGCAATATATACGGATTTTTTCTCTATATAGTGAAAAACTCTTTATAGTGCAATTTTTTCAAGACCTAGAATATCTTACATACATAGCAATATATACGGATTTTCTCTTTATATAGTGAAAAAACTCTCTATAGTGAAATTTTGGTCAACATTTTGGTCTTTCACTATATAGAGTGTCGACTGTATATATATATATATATATATATATATATATATATATATATATATATATATATATATATATATATATATATATATATATATATATATATATATATATATATATATATATATGTATATATATGTATATATATATATATATATATATATATATATATATATATATATATATATATGTATATATATATATACAGTCTAAAAAGTCTCCATACACTACCTGCTTTCTATACTATTTTTTCTGTTATATTTAACTACTTAATTGGAACTATGAGAAAACATGTTTAAATTAATAACCAACCAAGATTAGTATTAAAAACAACTACGGAACATTTCATTTAGAAGTTACATCATTGTTATAAAAATGTAAACAAAGTTGATGTCAAAATAGTCTCCTACATTGAAAAAAAAACACGTTATAATCAGCCGCATTTTATCAAGCTATCTATTGCTCGCTAAACGGAAAACAAATGAATAATTTTCGGCCATACTTTATAATCTGTCACTTGTTGCTAGTAATTTTGCAGTGGGCTTTGAAAGTAGTATTAAAAATAAGCGAGAGAAATTGTGAAATTCTATTTCAAGTTCGAAAGATCATAACTGATTTGTGGAAAAATGGAAAATCGTACAGAAATATAGGAAAAATTGTTAAAAAGTCGCATGCTTCTGTTCAGTACATTGTAAACTAGTGTAAATCAATGTGTTCCTATAAAATTCTACCACGCTCCGGTCGTCCCAAGAAACTGACTTCACGTGAAGAGTCCAGTACTTTTTTTTTCTGGGTCTAGCACACGTGCTACAGGGAAGCCACTAAAGCGCTCCAGGAGCGGCATGTGTGCGGAAAAAACGATTCACGTTGTTCTTGAATCGCTGTAAATTGTACTCGGTAGGAAACACAGCCCTGGGCAAATTATTCCAAAGGTATGATGTCCTCCATGTAAAATATTTGGTATACATATTTGTTAGACAAATACTCGTAATTATAGATCCCAAGAAAGATGCACCAGAATTAAAAGAAGAAGTACGGGAACTATTTTCGAAAAATATTTGCTCACAAACAGTGAGAAATTGTTTACACAGGGCAGGCTATAAGGGGTGTGCAGCTAGGAAGAAGCCGTTAATTTTGGAAGTCCAAAAAGGAGCACTCGAAAAAAGAAGCATTTTCCAAAAGGACAATGATCAGAAACATACCGCAAACTTATGGCGAAAATGGATGATCCATAATCTGCGACAGCAGCTTCATACGCCTCCGCAATCGCTCGATGTTAACCCCATCGAGCATTTATGGGAGGAACTTAAACGGCGCGTTCGCAAACGTAATGTTTCAAATAGAGAAGAATTCAATATTGAACGAATGGGAGAACATGCCAGAATGCTGTTTGCAAGCGTGACAAAAAGGTTACAGGAGATTATCAAGGCCAACGGTGGTCCCACTAAATATTAGTTTAAACAATGTTTGAATAACAAAACCAAATCTAATAAATCTAAAATTGCGGATCTTGTTCTAAAACCTACGTAGGACAAACTGGTAGATCTTTTGAAACTCGCATTAAAGAACATAAACATAGTTATTTAAAAAACAAGAACAATTCACTTTATGCAACCCATATATTAAACGAATCCGATAATTTTGATGATACATTGAAAATCCTGCATGTAGGAAATAAATCTAAAAAATTAAATATGCTTGAATGTCTTGATATTAACAAACGGATAAACTCCAATCTATTATTAAACGAACAGGTAGACCTAAACCATTCACCCTTACTTAATTTTTATTAGTTCTCTGAAATAGTACCACAGATTTGCATCTTTAAAATTACTTTGTCAATAAATAATATAATAAAACGATTAACATAATCTTATGTAATTAAGGATATTTTTAAGCACTATATAACCAGTATTATTACCAAACAAGTTTCTTTCTAATTCACTTCTGAGGAAGGAATATGGTGAAACAATTGTCAAGTCATTTTAAATATATTCGAAATTAAAACATAGTGTTGTTAGTGTTCCGTACGGAACATTTATAAGATCACCTCGGTGTCTGTCCGTCTGTCTGTCACACCCGATTTTCTCCGAAACTATTTGTCATAGAAAGTTGAAATTTGGTAGTAATATAGGAATTGATGGCCTCATCAGAGCCATGTAGTTTTGAAAATTAAATTTTGACTTAACACGTTGACTGCCAACTACGAGATAACTCGTAGATTGCGTTCTTTTCTCGGACGCCAACTACGAGTTATCTCGTCCTGTTTTTTCTTGCTATTTTTGTGCAGCTACGATTAAACTCGAAATATATCAGTGCTAATCTCGATAGATGGCTTCTGGGAAAAGAACAAAAAATCAATGCTGGCTTGCATGAACAGAAAATTTATTAAAAAATGAACAAAAAATATAATTATAAAAATTAGTTCAAATTCAAGAAATAAAATAATATTTTATTGTTTGTGGAATTTCTTAAAACAATCTTCCACACAAAGGGCTGGCTTCTCTTTACAGGCTGGACAGAAATAACGCGTTTCTCGGCGTTTTTTTGCTTGGGTACATATACGACATGGCTTTGTCGGACGCTGTTTTTTTTTCGTAGGTGGTAGACTCTCTAAATAATGGAGCTCTTGCAATTTAATTTTTTTCGAAACTGGTTGAATCTCTTCTCCAATCAACGCGACGACGAATTCTTCTCTGAACTTTATCAGTTTTATTTTAGAAGATGTTACTTTTTGAAAAATTTTGTGAGCATTGTGTATATATATCTCTATAATATGTAATGAAACCTTTTTGGACCATCTAATGGTCTTTCTTAGAGATGAGTAGTACGAAAGCATTTGATCTGATCGGTCAATGCCAGACATTCCATTATTGTAATCTCGAATTATATTCGGTTTCATACAAATTTTTCCATTGCGATTGGACAGCTCTATCATTTCAACATCATGCATGTTTGAAATGCTAAGGACATCTCGTTTGTCTTTCCATTTGCATACAGTAACAGGACCATTTTGCTGCCAAATACACTCCCCTTTTTTCAGTTTACGATTTACCACATCTCTGGGGTTTCCTTTTCTGTTATTTCGTAAGGTTCCACACACATAAGTTTTTCGTGTATTTAGCAGTTTTGTAAGAGTAACAGAATTATAAAAATTATCCATGTAAACCGTGTATTCTTTATCGAGATAGTCCTCAAGTAAATGTAAAACAACGTCAGTAGTGTGACCTACATTATTGTCAGTTTCCTCAGATTTTCCGCTGTAAATCTTTATTTTCATTACAAGACCGTCGGACTCACATAGTTCATACAGTTTGATACCATATTTGTGTTTTTTATTTTTAATGTATTGGCGGAAAAAGCAATCTTCCCCGCCATAGCATCATGGATTCGTCAATACAAATATTTTTATCTGGTACATAGTTTTCATGCATAATATTATTGAAATGATTTAGTATTGGTCTCACCTTGTATAATCTGTCGGCAGATGGTATTGAGTTATCAACCAAATGAAAATAACGAAGTAACAACTGGAATCGATTTCGACTCATACGTGAGCGCCAAAAGTATACATTATATAGCTTGTGCTCCAGTAATGTTCAATTGATGGAAAAGTACAAGGTCCCATTTGCAACAAAAGTCCAATAAAAACTTTCATCTCTGCAGCACTGATGTCTTCCCACTTTGATAACCTATTAGATTTTTTTATTTCTTTGCGTTTTTCAATTTCTTGCGCAGCATATAAATTAGTTTGTTTCACCAGTAATGCAAGAAATTCATCCGAAAAAAATAAGTCCACCAGCGTTTGTACTGTAAAATTTGTCGTATCCAATTTCACACCAACATTTTCTTGGAAAATAAATAATTCAGGATTTTGTTGAATTTATGTCCACAAATCCTCATTAGCATTTGATGTTGTTGCTTGGGAATCATCGTCATTATCTTCAAATTCGGGATCAAGTTCAGGTTCGGAGACGACTTCGTCTTCACTATCACTTGAATTCTCAGAAGGTTCATAATCGCTACTGTCGTTACCATCCTCGCCAAAAATCCCGTCAAATTCTGAATCACTTAGATTTGCGTAGTACTCAATTTCATTTTGAGTCAGTGGTCTTTTCTTATCCATATTGCGTTCTTGATAATTTAATTATAACAATAATTATAAAACAAAACACTCAAGAAAGACGTAAATGTGATGCACTCGACAATTTCTGAGATACTACTGGCGAATATGGACGCGTATCTATGATTCAGCTTTAGAGAAGCGACAGGTCGAAGCGTGTCTGTGCGTGTCTGCGTGCGAATTAACTCGTAGTTGGCTTCCGCGAAGAGATTTCTGTTACAGAAGCCAACTACGAGATAATTCGTAAGACCTTTTTTTTAAAAAAAAAACACATTTTTTATGCTTTTTGATGATAACTATGCACTAGAATTAGAGTTTTTAATAATATAATGTGATTAAATCAAATTGTCATTTTAGGCCAGATTTCTGAAAATTGCCGTGGCAGTCAACGTGTTAAGGGGTTAGTTTTGGGGGGTGAAATCGGAAGTGAAAAAAAAAATTTTTTACTAGGTAATCGAGTGTGGTATCAAATGAAAGCTTGTGAAAACAGGAGTAAAAAATATATATATAATGTAATACTTGCGCGCACTTTTCTTTGTATTATTTTTAAAAAATCGCGAAAAATCGCTGTCCACCCGCCTTATCTCGGAAAGTACTTATCAAAAAATTTTGAAAAAATTCTGGAATATTCTCCACGGGGTGTAGATTGAACGAAAATTATCACGAGTGCATTACTTGTAATAATTTATCTGGTATATAAAAAAACAGAAATTTCAAGGTCATCAATTTTCAGTAAAGATTGTAAATAAACTTTGTTGAAAACTTATTTGGGGTGTGTTTTGTGAAGTTACTGATCATTTTGTATCACCGTAACATAAATTTTGACTTAAGGGATTCGTTTTGAGGGGTGAAATCGGAAGTGAAAAAAAAATTTTTTTACTAGGTCATCGAGTGTGGTCTCAAATGAAAGCTTGTGAAACCACGAGTAAAAAATATATATATAATGTAATACTTGCGCACACTTTTCTTCGTATTACTTTTAAAAAATCGTGAAAAAATCGCTGTCCCCTACCTTATCTCGAAAAGTACTGATCAAAAAATTTTGAAAAAACCCTGGAATATTCTCCACGGGGTATAGATTGAACGAAAATTATCATTACCTTTAATAATTTATCTGGTATAGAAAAAAAAAAAAACAAAATTTCAAGGTCACCAGTTTTCAGTAAAGATTGGATACAAACTTTGTTGAAAACTCATTTGGGGTGTGTTTTGTGAAGTCACTGATCATTGTATATCACCCTAACAAAATTTTTTATTTTAAAAAAACAATCAACGTACGGAACACTAATTGTGCAAGTTCAACTTGCACTTGACCGTTTTTTTTTTATATAATTTTAAACGAAGTTGTTATTTTCCGTTAAACTCCGTCAAAATATTTTTTCTTTAAATCTGTGTGGAATGCAACAAAAATATACATTTATTCTTCCAGCTTGTGGCTTACATTAAAAGCTGAAAGTGCTGGTGCATTTTGCATTCAGAGTGTTGGTATATAGTCCCGATTAAGCACTCTGAAAAGACTTTATTTTATAAAATAAATATCATTTGTACATTTGTTGTTTTGAACACAGCGGTGCCCTAATTCTTTGTAGACGTTTCATACATATTTATTATATCGTATGTTCATAAAGTAACCATATTTCTTGGCAACTCGTAATGATTTATGAATAACATTTAATGAGGGGAATCACAAGGTAAAATATTTAATTAAGTTAGTTATTCTACTTGTCATTTGCTCATTTTTTCTTTCCTTGCTAAAGGGAAGTATTGTATTCGAAAAAAATCATTAGATTTTTGCTTTTCTTCATGTTCCCAAACTATGAAAAACATTTTTTTCCTTTTCCCTTGGTGGTTAAATACTGTATACTAGTCAGTATATATCACCACTACATCAAACACTTTATTTTTGCACTCGACGCGCGTTTCTCTAACCATGTTAGCTTCATCCTTAGCGAAACGCGCGTCGAGTGCAAAAATAAAGTGTTTGGTGTAGTGGTGATATATACTGAGTAGTATCATTGTGCCAAAGATTCCACATTCCCAACTTAAATACTGTATAGTTTTAATCGTATTGTGAGAATTTTTCCAGGTTTTTACTCAAATTTATATAATCATTGTTGGCTAAAAAAAGGACCCCGTAACACATTTTCCAGCATATAAAAAGGCAGTTTGTCTTCATTTGGTCAGGCAGAGGTCGCGTTTGTCAGCCAAATGGCTAATAGCCCGGGAATCACCGCAGACAGAGCTTTAAAATTTAACCATGGTATGTTTGTGACATTTACTGCTACAGTCAGTGGCAGTCAGAAGAGCATTTCTAAAAATTGATAGTAAATGATATCCATAATCTGTAATATATATAAAATGCAACGTCTCTCTGTCTGTTTGTCTGTCCGTTAGTGCGCTTATCACTGGAACCACTTATCCGATTTATCTACTTTTTTTTTTAAAACATATATATGTTCTCTGGCCAGGTTATAGGCTATATTTTATTACGATAGGTAGCATAAGGAATGAGCAGCGACGATAATAGTGAATGAAGTCGGAAAAAAGTTTACCGCTAGCGCGTTCCCTTGCAATACATAGCCTAAACCATTAAATATGGAACAATATTATGTAGCAGAAAATATCTATAATCTATAATATATATAAAATGCAATGTCTCTCTATCTGTCCATTAGTGCGTTTATCACGCGAGAATCACTTATCTGATTTACGTCTCTTTTTTTAAATTTATACATATATTCTTTGGTCAGGTTGTATAATAATAATAATCTATATCTGTAATATATAAAAAATGCAACGTCTCTCTGTCTGTCTGTCTGTCTGTCCGTTAGTGCGCTTATCCCTCGAGAATCACTTATCCGATTTACGTGATTTTTTAAATTCATACATATGTTCTCTGACCAGGTTATAAATATATATTTTATTACATCTATAATATATATATCTATATATATATATATATATATATATATATATATATATATATATATATATATATATATATATATATATAAAATGCAACGTCTCTCCGTCTGTCTGTCTGTCCGTTAGTGCGCTTATCACTGGAGAACCACTTATCCGATTTACGTGCTATTTTTTTTAATGATATATATGTTCTCTGGCCAGGTTATAGGCTATATTTTATAACGTTAGGTAACATGAGGAATAAGCAGTGACGATAATCGTGAATCAAATCGGAAAAAAGTTTGCCGCTAGCGCGTTCTCTTGCAATACACTGCCTAAACCACTAAATATGGAACAATATCATGTAGCAAAGTATATCTATAATATATATAAAATGCAACGTCTCTCTGTCTGTTTGTCCGTTTGTGCGCTTATCACTGGAGAACTACTTATCCGATTTACGTGCTTTTTTTTTAAATATAAATATGTTTTCTGGCCAGGTTATAGGATATATTTTATTACGTTAGGTGACATAAGGAATAAGCAGTGACGATAATAGTGAATCAAGTCGGAGAAAAGAAATTCGTGTTTTTATAAATTTATACATATGTTCTATATAATTCGATATAAGCCTAGAAAATGGGAGATAAGGTGAGATAATGGGAGATAAGTATAAATAATGGAAGATAAGGAGAAATAATGGGAGATAAGCAGAGATAAGTCTAGATAATGGGAATTATGGTGAGATAATGGGAGATAAGGAGAAATAATGGGAGTTAAGGAGAAATAATCGGAGATGAGCGGAGATAAGCCTAAATAATGGAAATTATGTAGAGATAATGGGAGATAAGGAGAAATAAGGTGAGATAAGGGGAAATACTGGCAGATATTTTATTATGAAAGTAGTGAATCAAGTCCACGCGAGCGGAGCCGCGGGCACTGCTAGTTTATAATAAAAAGAAAGTAATAACGTAATGTTATTAATTCATATATTGAAGTGAAACTAGACATAAACCTTAATAAGACGGAATACCTAACAACTAAGAGAGGAGAAATAGAAAGTCTAGAAATTGAAAAAAACGTAACAATTAAAGGAACTAGAAAATTTAAATACCTGGGAACATAATAACAAAAGAAGCAACATCCGAAGAAGAAATGAAATCGAGACTGGGACAAACAAGAACCTGCTTCAGACTGTTAAACTCATTACTATGGGATAAACACATAACGAAAACAAACAAACTCAGAATATACAAAACAATCATTGTATCAAGTATCAGGACATACGGGTCAGAAATATGGACAATTGACAAGAAATATAAATCAAAAATAAACGCGGTAAAGATGGAATGTTGGAGAAGGTGTTGTAGTGTGACACAGATTGATAGGATTAGGAACGAGGAAATAAGAGCGAGAATGGGAATAACAAAAGACGCAGTACATACCATAGAAGAAAAAGGATTGAAATGGTATGGTCACGTAAGAAGAAGCGACACAGAAGGTGGATTAAGAAAATCACAAAGTGGAGTCCAATTGGAAGAAGGAAGAGGAGAAGATCTAGGTGCTCATGGCGGGATGACGTCGATGAGGTAATAGAAAACAGAGGATTACGGGAAAGAGACTGGGAAGATCGAAGAGAATGGAACGCGAGGTTGAGAGAAGGGAGACAACGTCAACTCTAACAGACCCTTAAAATATTTGTATATTGAAGAGAAATTAAAAAATAGATAATAATTAAGCTAAATATTCCACCAACAGAGTCCTTTGACAAAATACTAGCAAAATTTATCCAGCTTGAATTGAAAAATAGAGTATAGAGTAAAGGCTCTACATTCTGTTTTGCAATTCTAGTTTATTATCATAAGCTTGGATTGAGAAACAGAGTATTGAGTAGAGGCTCCCGAATGACCAGTTTGAATTCCAAGGAAATGACGTCGGCGTCGTTAAAACAAATTAAATTCATCTTGCGTGTTATATTTTATATCGATGTCAAATTGACTTTTTCGGTGTAGATAATAGATTCGACGGTTTTTTTTTACAAGCACCATATTCGAAGGTGTAACT
Source organism: Pachyrhynchus sulphureomaculatus (assembly GCA_019049505.1). Lineage (NCBI taxonomy): Eukaryota > Metazoa > Arthropoda > Insecta > Coleoptera > Curculionidae > Pachyrhynchus > Pachyrhynchus sulphureomaculatus. Next base: position 214,290,061 of record CM032454.1, on the reverse strand, counting down.
TCGTTTTCGTTGTTACCCTTCAGATTAAATATTGAGTTTTATTACCACTTTCAGCTGTGAAAGAAACATGTTGATACGATTTATCAACAGAGAGTGCCCTTTTTGAAATTTTACATTATGTTTATGATGTGCGAAACCAGGGAAAGTATTGTGTCATTGTACAATGTGATTTGTCAAAAGCTTTTGATGTAGTAGATCATAATATTTTATTACAGAAACTCGAGAAATATGGCATGAGAGGCGCAGCACTGACTTGGTTTTGTTCCTATTTGTCTGATCGAAAACAATATGTTTCAATTCTTACTGACGGGAGTCGCTATGATTCTGATCTTGGGATGTGACTGCTGGGGTTCCTCAGGGATCTGTGCTTGGGCCTTTGTTATTCAGTATTTATACAAATGATCTTCCTAAACATATCAAGGCAAAAGTTGTAATGTATGCTGACGACACAACTTGTCTCCTGAGTGACGACAATCCCGAAAAATTGCAGATAGCGACCAAAGATTGTATAAATGAATTAACTAACTGGTTCGCTGCAAACAAGCTAAAGCTTAATGTTGATAAAACCTGTCTCTTGGTCTTCAAAAATAGAAATTCGGAACCGCTATGTGAAAACATGTGTGATTATAAAATCAACCCCATTTTAGAGTCAAAAATCTTGGGTTTAACTGTTGATTTAACCCTTAAATTTGAAACACACCTGAGACAGCTTAAACTAAAACTTAATGCAATATGCTTCTCCGTACGTGTTTCTGAGAAATGTAGTGACTCTCTAGGTTTTGAAATTGGTTTACTATGGATATTTCCATTCAAGGATGGTTTATGGAGTTCAGTTCTGGGGGAGTGAGCCTGGAAGTCTGGGCATTTTTCGTGCTCAAAAGAGGTGTGTGAGAGCAATTAATAATGTAAAACCTAGAGATTCATGTAAAGAATATTTTAAAAAAGATCGCATTATGACATTACCGTCTTGTTACATGTATAAGAGCCTATTAACAATGCACAAAATGAAGAACAAATATATTTCTGGCTCTAGGATTGTGGCATACCCTCTTAGAAGAGACCTCATTCGCTCGGTCCTGCCAAAGACAGTCAAATACTATAATAGTACATTTTACCAAAGTATTGTACTGTATAACCTATTGCCTGTGTCTATGAAAAACCTGGGCATTAACCGATTTAAAAAGAGACTAAAGAATATTTTATTGGAAGGGGCATTTTACAATGTACAAGAATTTAAGGATTATCTTGGTCGCCTCTGAAACGAAAAACTTTTAATTAATTCAGTATGTGTATTGTGTATCATGCATTTGCAGTTATTGTTTTATCTGACCTATACTTCTTTTATGTAATTAACTGATAATTTTATATATGTATGTAGTTTAGGACTAAATTTAAGTCTTAACCCTGACTAAAGCTATTGCAAAATGGACAATAAAGATTATTATTATTATTACAAAAAAGTTCTTCTTTCTCACATTTGGTCAATGTGGTTCCATGTTTGGCTGACGGGCGCAAACCAAGTCAGCACAAACGCATTACCATTGTGTATTAAGGAATGACCTGACAATGTTACATTGTTTCAAAATCACTGACTTCTGAATGCTTTTGTGTATGTTTGTGTTGAGTCCTAATTGTACTAAGTGTGGTGTGAATATTGTTGGTGTAAGGCCTGTGGCTGACATAAAGAGGGGGACAATGATGACTTTTTCTTGTTTCCATAGCCTTTTTATTTCCGTTGCAAGGTCTGTGTATTTGGAAATTTTTTCTGTGTATTTCGTTTGGATGTTTGTGTCGTTGGGGACAGCTATGTCAATTAGATAGGTGACTTTTTCTTTTTTGCACTGAAAAGTAATATCGGGTCTATTGGCGGAGACTGTTTTATCTACATGGATACTGATGTCCCAGTAGAGTTTGTAATCTTTATTTTCAAGTACGGATGTTGGTGTGTATATGTAGTAGGGATCTGTGTTTTCTATGAGCTTGTATGTGTGGCTAGTGCTTGATGAACTACTTTTGCCGCTGAGTCATGTCTGGCTGTGTATTCCGTTCCGGCCAATATTCTACATTCGCCCGTTATGTGTTCGATCGTTTCTTTCTGCTGGTGGCATTTTCTGCATCTGTCTTCTGTAATAGTTGGGTCTTTGATGATATGCTTTATTATTATTATTACAAAAAGTTCTTCTTTCTCACATTTGATCAATGTGGTTCCATGTTTGGCTGACGGGCCAAAACCAAGTCAGCACAAACGCTATTACCATTCCGTATTAAGGAATGACCTGACAATGTTACATGTTTTCAAAATCACTGACTTCTGAATGTTTCTGTGTATGTTTGTGTTGAGTCCTAATTGTACTAAATGTGGTGTAAATGTTATTGGTGTAAGGCCTGTGGCTGATATAATGAGGGGGACAATGATGACGTTTTCTTGTCTCCATAGCCTTTTTAATTCCGTTGCAAGGTCTGTGTATTTGGAAATCTTTTCTGTGTATTTCGTTTGGATGTTTGTGTCGTTGGGGACAGCTATGTCAATTAGATAGGTGACTTTTCCTTTTTTGCACTGAAAAGTAATATCGGGTCTATTGGCGGAGACTGTTTTATCTGTATGGATACCGATGTCCCAGTAGAGTTTGTAATCTTCATTTTCAAGTATGGATGTTGGCGTGTATTTGTAGTAGGGATCTGTGTTTTCTATGAGTTTGTATGTTGTGGCTAGTGCTTGGTGAACTACTTTGGCAGCTGAATCATGCCTGGCTGTGTACTCTGTTCCGGCCAATATCTTACATCCGCTCGTTATGTGTTCGATCGTTTCTTTCTGCTGGTGGCATTTCCTACATCTGTCCTCTGCAATAGTCGGGTCTTTGATGATATGCTTTTGGTAGTTTCTGGTTAATATGACTTTATCCTGGATGGCAAGTAAGAAGCCTTCTGTTTCAGGGAATAGCTGCCCATCCTGTAACCAGGTGTATGATTGTTTTTTATTTACGTGGTCTTGTTCTATCTGGTATCTGTGTTTTCCGTGGAGTGCCTTCTCTGACCACGCTTTCATCTTTTCCTGTTGTAGTTGGGTGTGACTGTGTGTGTCTGCTGAGTGGTCTGCCCGGGCTAAGTCGAGAGGTGTGTAGTTTTTGTCTGCTTTCACTGTCGCTGTGTGGAGGCTCGTTTGCTTGCTGTGAAAAAATTTCCTAAGCGCTTGTATTTGTTTCGTGTGTGATGATCTCATGTCTATAATTCCTCTTCCTCCTGCCTTCCTCTCGATGGTAAGTCTTTCTTTGCATGCGTTGGGGTGTAATTTCCTGTATTTGGTGAATTGAGATCGTATAAGGATGTGAATATTTTCTATATCTGTTTGTGACCATTTGATGATACCAAATGAATATGTGAGTATAGGTATAGCGAACGTGTTGATGGCTTTAGTGAGATTCTTAGAGTTGAGTTTTGTTTGCAAAAGGTTCGTCAGTCTGTTTTTGAATTCGGTTCTGAGCTCTGTTTTGATGTGAGTGTGGTTGAGTTTGGTGCTTTGTTGGAAGCCTAGATATTTGTATGTTTCTTTGTCGAACATGTTATCGAGTGTTTCATTGTTGATGGTTTCTGTCTCATGGTGGCACTTCCATTGGCCTTTGTTGATGTGGAGCACTTTGCATTTACTTATACCAAATTCCATATTGACATTTGAGGTGAATATTTCTGTGATTTTAAGGAGTTCTTTCAGCTGTGTTTGTGTGGCAGCATAGAGTTTTATGTCGTCCATATATAGGAGGTGGTTTATTTTATGTTGATTCACTTTTTGGTGTCTGATATTGAAGCCATGCTCTGTTCTGTTTAGTATATTTGAGAGTGGATTGAGACAGAGGCAAAACCATAGAGCGCTGAGCGAGTCTCCCTGAAATATACCCCGTCTGATGTACAGCTCTTCTGTTTGGATGCGTTCGGTTTCTGTTTCTAAGCGTATTTTGGTTTTCCATGTTTTCATAATTTGGGCGAGAAACTGCCTGAGGTGTTGGTTGATTTTATAGATTTCTAGGACTCTGATTAACCAGCTGTGGGGTATGGAGTCGACGGCTTTTTTATAGTCTATGTAACCGATGTGAAGGTTTCTGTGTTCTTTTCTGGTCTGTCCCATAATCACGCTATCTATAACCAGCTGTTCTTTGCATCCTCGACTATTTTTCCTGCATCCCTTCTGCTCTTCTGTGAGAATATTGTTGTCTGTTAGGTGTTGTTCTATTTTCTTCGAAATTGTGGCTGTGATGATCTTGTATAGGGTTGGAAGACAGGTGATAGGTCGGTAGTTTGACGGGTTTGTGGTGTCTGAGCTTTTGGGTTTAACGTATGTTATTCCTTGTGTGAGGAAAGTGGGAAATGTGTGTGGTTGTAGAATGGCTTTGTTGATTCGGTGTGTGAGTGCTTCGTGTGTGGTGGTAAACTGTTTGTACCAGAAATTTTGTATATTGTCTATTCCAGGACATTTCCAGTTGTATGTGTGTTTGATAGTTTCTGTAATTTCTTGTTCTGTCACATGTTTATGTTTGTCTTCTTCGGCTTTGATCCAGGGGGTGTTATTATTGTGTAGTTTGGGTTCTGACCAGATACTTTTCCAATAATCTGTGAGTTCTTGTTTGTTTGGTGGTTCAGTCACTGCTATCTGTTTGTTGTACATAGTTTTCCGGTAGAACTGTTTTTTCGCTTCTTCGGAAGAGGTTGTTGGTGCCTTTCCTCTCATTTATTATTATTATTATTATTATTACAAGATAAGAAAACAATCAAGTTGAAGTAGGCAGAACAAAAAGTTATTTTACTGACAGTGGAAACAGAAACAACGTCAAAATTGAAAGAGACAGACTAATTAAGCACAAGTTCGGACAACGAAATATAAGCAAATAGGAAGAGGAGGACTTTTGCAAATCAAAGTTTAATTCGCTTCTTAAAAAAGGTCGAAACTTTATTTTTCGATTTTATGTAATATACATTCTTTTACCTCCACCTATGGCATAACATACCCATGCTTTTTACGAGCCGAGTCTTACTGTATAGTCCTCTCGTGTGTGGGTCGCCGAATTTAATACGATCTCAAAAATATGACCAGAGAGCTTCATTTTTAATTTTTATTTTCGCCGCTGTCCAGCCGCCGGACAAATTTTTATTGTTTTCGGCAGAGAAGCGTAATATGTTGAAGCTTGGGATATGTTTTATTTATACAGTTAGCATTATTATTAGGAGTTGTGGGGATACTTTTTTGTATGGATGTACCTAATGTAATTATGATGAAGAGGACATGTTATTGCTTGGTGCTTTCCAAAAAGGTAACATGAAGTTTAAATTATAAGAAAAAAATTCTTTTCTATTATTTATATCGATAAACGAAGCAAATCCTGGTGAGATGATGTATCTACATGTAACCGAAAACTGCATGAAAAATAGGATTTTTTTGTTTTAGAGTTGCTAGCATACGTATAGTAAATCCCAAGATATAAGATCCTGCCTTTTTGCGTTTTCAGTGGGGCAATAAACGACCTTATCAAGGTTTTGTGCATAGTTGCCAGGTTTTACGATAAACGTATTTTTATTTTATCTGCTTTGTATACCGTCCTCACTTGCACTTGCAATCATATTGGATCTATTTTTACCTATATATTTACGACCTGGCAACCCGGTTTGGAGCCCTTTAAGTATTTGATAATATATGACCACAGGTCCCCATTAAGATTCGAATGATACTTTTTATTATTTTTATTTTTAGTTTTACTTGCAAGTTACAACGTAACGGTTCTATTTTAATTACGTGAGAAAATTGCAATAGTGGCTATCGCAAAAATGTTTACGACAGTTTGGTAAAAAGAAATTTGAATAAACAAGGTGCTTTGCAAGAAACCAGAACTCACAAAAACCCCAATTTCTATGATTAAGGGTGTTGTAGGAAAACCATCACTCAGGAACAGGAAAAAACGGAAAGATTTTCAAATGCATCATGTAGACCAGTGATTCTCAAAGTGGTTCAGGTGGACCCCCAGGGGTCCACGGGAGACTCGACGGGGGTCTACGTTGGCGTGAAAAAAAAAATGGGGGTTCACAAGTTGTAAGTGGGGGTCCACGAAAATTTATCTGGTTTCTATAGTAAAGAACAAAAATGTTGGCTTGGCTTTACCTATCAATGTAGGCAGATAATACACTACTCAAAAAAATTAAGGGAGCAAAAAAAAATTTCAAATTTTTCGGTGATTTTTGACAGGCTGTATTTCGGTGAAAAATGGTCGTATTGAGACTTTAAAAAAAAGCATTTTGAAGCTTTAAGATTCTAATTTTCAGATTTTTTGGCTAAAATTTTTTAGGAGCTACGGTTCTCATGCAATCCTAACAGATAGCGCGAAAAAATATTATTGCAAATATTTTGCTTTTTTTTTGGTCCACGGGCTTGAGAAAAATTTTTTCAGTTAGGCCGGCATATGGATCAGATAGCCTGTTTATTTAGCATTAATTTCTTTGTTTTTAAAACCTCCCTTAATTTTTTTGAGTAGTGTATTTTAAGAAGGTCAGCGACTGTTACTTGTAAAAACTTGCATATTCGATATTCAGTACAACGCGCATGGAGACTTGCAAAACGCCGCCCGCCCGCCCTCCCGCCCACAACGCAACCCGTTCAGACGTGCAAAAGGATGAAATACGACTTGTGCTGTGCTTGCATGAACTTGTTTGATTCTTCACCAATATAAATACGAATGCCAAGGACAAACGTTACTCATTTGTTTCCGGAATTTTGAAAAGAAAAGTGTGAGTGAATCGATGTCAGTGTTTGCCAGTGCCGGAAAAAGTAAGTACCTGCGTATTTTATATTGTAATAATATTATATTTATTATGTTTGCGTGTAGTAGGTACGTAATAAAAATTAAATATTAAACAGGGCCATTATTAGATACTTCTATAAAAAGAACAGAAAGCCGAGAAAGATTGAACTTTTAGTACTTTCTATTATAAAATTATTTATTTACCCGACTGTGGTGATTCACTAAAGGAGAGATATATGATTGACCTGCATGTTCGTACATATTGCAGTGCCCTCGTAGTCGCTAATGTTAAATGACTAAAAATATTTTCATAAATTGTACGTGTCTTTATGTACCACTCGTAACGTACATCAAAGTAATAAATAAATCATTAAAATCGCGGAGTTTTGATGTCAAAATTTTCTTTAAAAGTATTTTCTCTCGAATTTCCAGAAATGTATCAAAATATAATTAATCAAAAAATATTTTATATTACATTAAAATAGGTTCAGCCGGTTTGTGAAAACCTCTATATGGGTCTTAGCAGTTTATTGCTTTTAATAATTAAAATCAGTTTTGCCGCAGGCATTTTGCTTTTTTCATTGCAATAATTAATTAATCCTATTTTATTCTGTTAAAATAGCCATAGCCTCTTAAAGTCGCCTTATGATTACTAAAACAAACATTTTTTTCTTTACAGGTAGGTAACTGATACGAAACATGGCTGAATCTAAGAAGAAATATCGATAGTACACTATTGATTATTTGAAATTTGGTTTTCTTCCATCAAAGGCAAACAAACGATTGCCCATATGCCTTTTATGCAACAAAGTTTTGAGCAATGACTCTATGAAACCATCGAAGCTCGAAGATCATCTAAGAAGGTGTCATCCTGATAAAATAGGTAAAGATTTAAAATATTTTCAAACATTGAAGGAAAAATATGAAAAAAGACCAACCGTGCACAATATGTTCGCTTCAACGTCTCAAAGTAACGATGATGGCTTGCGGGCATCTTACAATATCTCATTGCTTATAGCGAAATCTGGAAAACCGCCCATCATCGGAGAACAGTTAATTTTACCCGCTGTTGAAGAGGTTTTAAAAACTGTTCTGGACAAACCTCCCTTTGACGTACTCAAAAGAATTCCTTTGAGTAACAACACTGTACAAAGACGTATTGATGAAATGAGCTCTGATATTGAAAGCTTCTTGTGTAATTATCTGCAAACAACCCATTTTTTTCTATTCAACTGGACGAGTCAACTTTACCTGGTAATGAAGCATTATTATTGGCATATGTTCGATTTGTTATGGACGAAGAAATCCAGGAAGAGTTGCTATTCGCGAAATCTTTGGAGACGGACACTAAAGGCGAATCAATATTTAATGTACTGAGTGATTTTTTTAAGGAAAAATCGATTCCATTTACAAACATTATTTCGGTGGCAGCAGATGGAGCTCCTGCCCTCTTCGGGCGATATCGTGGGTTTATAAGCCATCTTAAAAAACAACGACGACAACACCTGGTAGCGAAAAATTTGAGTGATAGATTGCACCAATCGCTTCAATTTGTGATTAAAGCAGTTAACAAAATAAGAAGCCATGCGTTGAATACCCGTTTATTTGCACAATTGTGCGACGAAAATGATGAAGACTTCCAACGATTACTCTTACATACTGAAGTACGGTGGTTGTCGAAAGGTGCATGTTTAACAAGATTTTACTCACTTTTTGAATCAGTTTTAGAGTTTCTGGGAAGTAAAGATCCAGATTTAAAAGAAAACCTGTTCAAATTGAAAAGCAGACATCGCGTATTTGACAGATTTGTTCAAAAAATTTAATGACATTAACTTGCAGTTACAAGGGGACAGCCTAAATTTAATAAAAACAAAGTGTGTAATTTCGGCTTTTTTTGGAAAATTGAAATTTTTGAAGCAAAATATTACTCGGCGCGAATGTCTTGATGAGGATATTCAGACATACGTTCAACATTGCCCTGCATGATGACTTCAAAAATAGATTTGACAATATTCTGACGATGGAAATACCACCATGGATCATAAATCCATTTGATGAAACGGAAGTTCGAATGTGGTATTACAAGAGGAGCTACTCGAGCTTAGCACCAATGAGGAGCTGAAGGTGAAATTTAAAAAGGGCTATCAAACATTTTGGCTACAGGCAGAAATGCCCGAAAAATATCCTGGGCTGTGGGAAATTGTGAGAAAACTTTTGATAGCGTTTCCCTCGTCATACCTTGTCGAAAAAAGTTTTAGTGTCGTTACAAACCTATTAACAAGAAAAAGGAGCAGATTGAACATCACAGAACGGGGAGATTTGCGGTTATTCCTTACAAAACTGAAGCCAAATATTGATAATTTGCTGCCAATCCATCAAGTACATCCCTCCCATTAAAATTATGACTATTTTTTTTAAATTGTTGATTTGCATTGTTGAAGTTTACGGTACGTTATTAATGTTTAATTTTAATTCTATTAAGTCTGTAATCATATTATTTTAATAAATAGAACACAAGAAAATATATTATTTTTCTTTTTATTTTTACCACTCCGAATTTATGGTTGGAACTCAGCCACGACGCAAATTTCCATCGTTGGATCTAATCTTCACATTTTTTGACGAGTTTTGGGAATATGGTAGAAATGTAGCAGCAGGGGATCCACCGAAACCAGTAAAATTTTGAAAGTGGTCTACTGGAAAAAAAAGTTTGGGAACCTCTGATGTAGACGATTGTGAAAAAGACGTCATCAGGAGAAAAATATATTCTATGTATGAAAAGCAGTTGGTGTCGACACTAGACAAAATAAAATTAAGACTGGTGCAGGACGAGACCAATATACATTGTGGCCGATCAACCCTTCACAGAATTCTCTTAAGAATGGGATTCACGTTCCGAAAAGTCAACAAAAGGCAAGTAGTGATGGAGACACAAAGATTACGAATCTTGCGACACACTTATTTACAAGAAATTAAAAAATATCGATCAGAGAATTGGCCATTAATTTAGCTTGACGAAACATGGTTCGATACCCATGACACTGTGCAAAAAGGGTGGGTTGACAACAGTACAAAATGTCAGACTAACGCACGCAAATTAAAGGGAAACGAATAACCATTTTGCATGCTGGATCTGAAAAGGGCTGGGTTTCAAATTGTCCACTATTATCTGCAAAAAACATAAAAGATTCTAGTTTGGACTATCATGAAGACACGACCGCAGAACTTTCTGAAAATTGGTTTCAAAATTCCTTTTTGCCAAATGTTCCCGAACAGAGTGTTATAGTTATGGACAATGCAAGTTACCATAGTCGCCTACTAAATAAGGTTCCTAATGCAGCCAACACCAAATCGGAAATACAGGAATATATGTTAGAAAATGACATTTATTTTGACGTTAGTTATAAGAAAAGTGATCTTTTAGAAGTTTAGAAAGACTATAAATTGAAAAAGAAATAAGTTTGTGATAGTATGGCTGAGAAAATGGGATACATTGTTTTGCGGCTTCCTCCGTATTATTGTGTTAATCTAATTGAACATATTTGGCATCAAGTTAAATCAAAAATAAGGGCACAAAATGTTTCTCCTACTTTAAGCGTGTCAGTGGTTGAATTAGTAAAAAAAGTTATAAATGATATACCTTGTGAAAGCTGGAAGAATTCCATTCAGCACGTTGTTAAAGTTGAAAATTCATATATTTATGTAAATATTATAAAACTACTGATAATTACCTTAGCTGATAACAGTGATAGTGAAACCGAATTAGGCTTAAGTTAAAATATTTATTTATTTATTTATTTATTTATTTATTTATTTACGGGCAGACCCATTTTGTACATAGTATTTACAGAAAAATTTCAATAATATAGTAAAGTTATAAGAATACAATAACAACACCATTAATTCACAGGGGAACAGCTGTTTTGGTGTCGAGGTTTTTTGAGCTGATTCTATATCAATTTGATGTCCTGAATTCAAATAACGTATTCATTTGTACCTAGGAGCTCAAATTTTTAAGATATACAATTTTAGAGAAATATAAGTTACATTATTGTAACTCAAATCCGTAAGTGTAGTAAACAAAAGTAGATACGAAATTTTTATTTTAGTTATACAAAATACAATATTATGTCGTACTTACAAACAAAAAAAAAACATTGAAGAAATGAAATAGTCACTCAACACTTGGAAAGCTTCTTTTCCGCGACATTCTTGAATGTTTTTTTAAACAGTCCCTTTTTAAACTCCAGCAGTAATCTGCCATCATGTGCATGTCCCATCTTCCTTGGTAGCGGTCCTCCATAACTTTAATATCTTGGTGAAATCTTTCACCTTGTTCCTCACTCATGTCTCCTAAATTTTCTGGAAAACGGTCTAAGTGGCTGTGTAAATAGTGTATTTTAATACTCATATTGCACCCTAAGGATTTGAAACTATTAAGCATCTTGTTAACCATTTCAACATAGTTTTGAGTTCAACTTGATTCATTGAATTTATGAAGGCAGGATCCTTAATTAATTGTCTTATTTGTGGGCCGTCAAATATCCCTGCTTTGAGTTTTTCTGTGCTCAACTGATGTATTTTTACCCCTATATATGCAAAACAAGACCCATTCTTATCAAGAGCCTTTACAAATTGCTTCATTAAGCCCAACTTTATATGTAACGAAGGAAGTATGATTTTTTCTCTTTCAACCAAAGCGTCGTTAATGACATTCTTTTCCCCAACGTCCATGTTTTCTCTCTGAGGCCAATCTTTTTTAACCCAGTGGTGTGTTTTGTCCCTACTATCCCAGAGGCACAAGAAACACGGATATTTCGTGTAACCACTTTGCTGCCCAAGAAGAAAGTTTACCATTTTTAAGTCTACACAAATCATCCATTGATGTTCGTAATACTTTATCTTCTGCAAGACCAAAGCTATGGTATTATATTCTTCTTTCAGTTTCGTTGAGTGAGCTAGTGGTATTGAACCATATTTATTCCCATTATGTAGAAGGACACATTTTAAACTTCGCTTTGAACTGTCAATAAATAGGCGCCAATCATCTGGAATATATTCAGAAAGTCCCATTTCTTTCATGAGTCCCCTAATTTCGTGACAAAATACAAGATTGTCTTCTTGAGAAAAGAATGGTAGCAGATCTTTTTCTCTTGTACGGTAAAAGGTAATTTTGGTTCCTTGTTCCAGTAAATTTTTGTCGTTCAACCTAGAAGCCAGTACTTCAGAAGCTTTTTTCGATAAATTGAGATCCCTGGTGAGATCATTTAATTCATTTTGATTGAAGCGTTGAGGAACTGATGACGTCCCCTCATAGTCACTGTTAGTTTCATTAGCATCAGAACTTTTATTAGCATCAGAAGAGCGATCAGAGGGAAAATATTCGTCATCAGAGATATGTGGTAGCTGATGAAATGTTGGAATCGGTATTTCATCTGAGTGCGGGATAGGGCGTATTGCCGAGTCTAAATTGGGATAAGTCCACTTACTGCGGTTATTTCGATTGATTCCATTAGTATTTACTAAACAGAAATAACAATCATTGAAGTGGTTTTTTGGTTCTCTCCAAACCATTGGTACGCCGAATTTTAGACATTTCCTTTTCCCGGTAGTCCACTGCCGTAAATGCTCTGTACAAGTTTTACATACGAGATGCGGGGCCCACGTTTTGTCCTGATCACCAAGCTTAACTCCAAAGTATCCAAGATACGCTCGCTTTACAAAGTCAGTAATAGTTTGTCTGTTCTTTTGAAACATGTATTCTCCGCATATATAGCAAAACACATCAGGTTGATTTACACAACTTCTTCTTGAACTGGAACCTGAACTCATTTTAATTCTGTTCAATAACACAAAAACACTCTTTTCTTAACATAAAATAACACGCCGAATTCGATCTACTCTCATTAGTAAGAACGCACAAAACTGACGAGACTTACCCGAGTTAGGTGATTAAAAGGATCAGTTCAGGTACCTGATAGGCAATGGTTCCACTATTTATAGATTTACCTGGAATTTACTCAATTACAGACTGACAATAAAACCATTGTACCTACATTAATGAATATATAATAATTTTAGAACTCTCATAAATGAATATACTGAATAAAAACCACATTGGTAGATAAGTTGATGTATCTAAAAAAGTAGAGCTGATAGAGAAAAACGGATTGCATGTATAGATTTAGGGTCCCAAATATAGTTAAAATCAGCTCTAAAATCCCAGGCACCAAAACAAAAATATTTTTTGTTGCCCTGTATTATCATTTCAAAAACTCAGTGGACTGTCAAGAGTTTTTCTTTTAAACGTTTTAAGGAGAGATTAAAAAAATCAAGATCCGCTTCACTGGCACCATTAGTGATTCTAGTGATCGGCGAGAATAGGCCATAGTTACATCTGTGGTACCTCGGGGCAAAGAGTACGTGGTCCCTTGTTGATCTTGGTGGAACATGAAAATTTATCAGGCTCAAGAGATCAGAGCAGTCTATATGACCATTTACAAGTCGAAATAAGAAACATATATCAGCAACTATCCTACGTCTTGAAAGTGATTGCAGCTGAAGTCTTCGTAGCTGGTCCTCATAGGCAGTGATGTTCCACTTAAATTTGCAAGAGACATATCTAGCATACTTCCTCTGTACCCTTTCAACACCCTCAATATGCACAGCATACGATGGCGACCACACACATGACAGATACTCCAAAGAAGATTTCACCAAGGCCTTGTACAAAAGATTCACGCTATCTACGGTCTGGAAATCCTTAGTATTCCTACAGTCGAAGCCAAGGAATTTAATACATTTGTTAGTAATAAAGTCATAATGAATATGAAAATCAAGCTTAGTGTCCAAATAAATACCTAAATCACACAATGAGGAGACCCTTTCGAGAAGACAATTATTAATACTGTAGTCATACAAAAGCGGAACTTTCACTCGAGAGAACGACATAATCTTACATTTTTTAATATTTAGTTTCATTTTGTTTCTCCTGCACCACTCACTTACCATGTCCAAGTCTCCCTGCAGTCTCATAGCATCGTCAACAGAATGAATTGCCATAGACAATTTCAAGTCATCTGCAAAAAACAAGGGCCTTGAAAATAGAATCATCTTTCGTAGGTCGTTAATAAATATATTAAACAGCAACGGACCCAGGTGGCTACCCTGCGGCACACCCCATGCAACAGATACCTCACTTGACACAAAGCCCTTTACTTTAACAAACTGTTTCCTGTATGTAAGGTAGCAGGTCAACCAATTTTGGAATTTCAATATTTTAATATTTTTTATATTATAATTTTAAATATATTTTTATTTATACAATATGTCCTCTCTTGTAAACCCCATTCATTCAAACTGTATATTTGTACGTTTTATCCATTTGTTTTTACATGCATCTATAAATAAACGTCTCCAAAAACACTTATAATTTTATTTATTTGCATTCATGAATAAAATTCTTAAGTCCATCTCTGCAACCTATCATAAACAAAAGGTTAGAATTTTTATATTGTCCACTTAAAACGGCAAAAATCAGGACCTTATATTTTGGGAGAAGCTATACGTACATGAATACAGACATGCGTTGCATAAAAATCATTATCAAGCACGTAGTAGGATTTCTCTGCTTGATATTATATGCTTATTGGGAAACCGAATAGTGAGATCTTTGGTACTTGATGTGCAATGCAGCTAAAAATGTCTGACACAGATTATAATAAATAAATAGTCCGAAACAACCATAAATATCAATTGACATCAGAGAAGTAGAAAATCCAAACCACCGTAGCCCATAACTCAATACATTTCATTTCCAGAGAGTGTATATCATATCGAAACACGAACATTAAATCGACACTTTGACAGCTTATTTCCTTTGTAGTAGCTGCGGCAAGTTAAAGAGCGAGTAAGCGGCGGTGCGTGAAGTGGCACTTGTCCCGGAACAGGGCAACACTCTGTAATTTTCGAACGCATGTGGCGTGAAAGACATGACAATTATAGCACCGGTATGCTAAATGAAGTTGAGCGTTTAAGTAGACACCTTTTTGACATTGAGTTTAACGTGCTATTATTATAATAAAGTGTTAACTGCATTTTTCTCCCCCCCCCTTGTTGATAATTAGTTTACTGTGTTGGGAAGGGTCTTTGTCGTTTTCTTCAAGAGCTTTGGCTCCTGGATTGTGGTTTGACCCCCCCCCCCTCCTAGGTTTTTATTTCCTTTGTGAGACACCTTATATCTATAATATATATAAAATGCAACGTCTCTCTGTCCTTCTGTCTGTCTGTCTGTCCGTTAGTGCGCTTATCACTCGAGAACCACTTATCCGATTTACGTGATTTTTAATTCATACGTATGTGTGGCCAGGTTATAGGATATATTTTATTATGTTAGATAATATAAAAAATAAGCAGTGACGATAATAGTGAATTAAGTCAGAAAAAAGTTTTTCGCTAGCGCGCTCTCTTCCAATACGCTGCCTAAACCGTTAAATATGGAACAATATCATGTAACCAAGAATACAATATATATATATATATATATATATATATATATATATATATATATAAAATGCAACGTCTCTCTGTCTGTTCGTTAGTGCGCTTATCACTCGAGAACCACTTATCCGATTTACTTATTTTTTTTAACTCATACATATGTTTTCTGGCCAGGTTATATAATAATAATAATAATCCATATAAGGAAAACCAAAATACGCCTAGAAACACAAACCGAACGCATCCAAACAGAAGAGCTGTACATCAGACGGGGTATATTTCAGGGAGATTCGCTCAGCGCTCTAAGGTTTTGCCTCTGTCTCAATCCACTCTCAAATATACTAAACAGAACAGAGCATGGCTTCAATATCAGACACCTAAAAGTGAATCAACATAAAATAAACCACCTCCTATATATGGATGACATAAAACTCTACGCTGCCACAAAAACACAGCTGAAAAAACTCCTCAAACTCACAGAAATATTCACCTTAGATGTCAATATGAAATTTGGTAAAAGTAAATGCAAAGTGCTCCACATCAACAAAGGCCAATGGAAGTACTACCATGAGACAGAAACCATCAACAATGAAACACTCGATAACATGTTCGACAAAGAAACATACAAATATCTAGGCTTCCAACAAAGCACCAAACTCAACCACACTCACATCAAAACAGAGCTCAGAACCGAATTCAAAAACAGACTGACGAAACTTTTACAAACAAAACTCAACTCTAAGAATCTCACTAAAGCCATCAACGCGTTCGCTATACCTATACTCACATATTCATTTGGTATCATCAAATGGTCACAAACAGACATAGAAAATATTCACATCCTTATACGATCTCAATTCACCAAATACAGGAAATTACACCCCAACGCATGCAAAGAAAGACTTACCATCGAGAGGAAGGCAGGAGGAAGAGGAATTGTAGACATCAGATCATTACACACAAAACAAATACAAGCACTTAGGAAATTCTTTCACACCAAGCAAACCAGCCTCCACACAGCAACAGTCAAAGCAGACAAAAACTATACCCCCACTCGACTTATCTCGGGTAGACCACCCAGCAGATACACACAGTCACATCCAATTACAACAGGAAAAGGTGAAAACGTGGTCAGAAAAAACACTCCACGAAAAACACAGATACCACATAGAACAAGACCACGTAAATAAAAAACAATCATACACCTGGTTACGGGATGGGCAGCTATTCCCGGAAACAGAAGGCTTCTTACTTGCCATCCAGGATAAAGTCATATTAACTAGAAACTACCAAAAGCATATCATCAAAGACCCAACTATTACAGAAGACAGATGCAGAAAATGCCACCAGCAGAAAGAAACGATCGAACACATAACAAGCGGATGTAAAATATTAGCCGGAACGGAATACACAGCCAGACATGACTCAGCGGCAAAAGTAGTTCACCAAGCACTAGCCACAACATACAAGCTCATAGAAAACACAGATCCCTACTCCAAATACACACCAACATCCGTACTTGAAAATAAAGATTACAAGCTCTACTGGGATATCAGTATCCATACAGATAAAACAGTCTCCGCCAATAGACCCGATATTACTTTTCAGTGCAAAAAAGAAAAAGTCACCTATCTAATTGACATAGCTGTCCCCAACGATACAAACATCCAAACGAAATACACAGAAAAAATTTAAAAATACACAGACCTTGCAACGGAAATAAAAAGGCTATAGAAACAAGAAAAAGTAATCATTGTCCCCCTCATTATATTAGCCACAAGCCTTACACCAACAACATTCACACCACACTTAGTACAATTAGGACTCAACACAAACATACACAAAAACATTCAGAAGTCAGTGATTTTGAAAACATGTAACATTGTCAGGTCATTCCTTAATACACAATGGTAATGCGCTTGTGCTGACTTGGTTTGCGCCCGTCAGCCGAACATGGAACCACATTGACCAAATGTGAGAAAGAAAAACAAAAATCCATATAAATAACCCCTCAGGGGCTAGGGGAATCCCAGGATTCTCCTAGTACGGGCATTGACGATCCCGAGGTACCTGAGTCATGTTGTGCTGTGTGTGAACAATAATAACTTTTAAAGACAGACCAACAATAATAAGCACAAAAAACACACCAACTATTTACCTTCTACTAACAGGCAACCCAATGTCGGGACACTTTGAGCTTCTGACACCACTAAACCCTGACAACACCCCAAACAACAATAAACCAATAAAAGAAGCATCGCGCGAGCGACGTAACGGTCGAGGACGTCGCGGAAAACGGCAGCTCGACCAGAACTATGAAAACCGGGCAAAAGAAAATAGACCTGCCAAAAGTGTTGTGCCGGCGAGTAAGTCGACACCCACCAAGGCGGGAAAATCAAAACAACGCATGAGTTGCACCATAGAAATCCCCGAACGTCAAAAAATCACAAAATCTGAAAAAGAAATCACTAAGAAAAAAATTACTCGCCACCTGGATCCACCGAAATCAATTCCAAACACAACCGACACAGATGCGGGACAAATACAACCACCAGAGCCAAACCAAGGCACGTAAAAAAAGCTATGGACCAAGAAAAAGTCATCATTGTTCCCCGTGTCAAATCAGCCACACGCCTTCCACCAACAACATTTACACTACACTGTACAATTAAGATTCAACAGAAACATACACAAAGACATTTAGAAGTCAGTGATTTTGAGAACATATAACATTGTCAGGTCATTCCTTAATACACAATGGTAATAGCGTTTGTGCTGACTTGGCTTAGGGCCGTCAATCAAACATGGAACCACATTGACCAAATGTGAGAAAAAAGTACAAAAGCATCTATATTATATATATAAAACACAACATCTCTCTGTCTTCTGTCTGTTAGTTAGTAGTAGTTATCCGACTTACGTGTGTTTTTTTTTTAAATTCTTAACTTAATATTTATCAAAAAGAAATCTATAATATATATAAAACGCAACATCTCTCTGTCTGTCCGTTAGTGTCCTTAGCACTCAAGAACCACTTATCTGATTTACGTGTTTTTTTTTTATAAAATACTTATGTTCTCTGGCCAAGTTATACGATATATTTTATTTACTAGGAATAAAAATTTAAACACATGTTTAAGATCGCCACTTATGTTTATTATTGGTGACAATTGTTTCGACACACTGTGTCTTCTTCTGGAGCACGATGTAAATACTATTTTGTTTTATAATATGTAATTCTTTCTGAAAATTTTCTTTCGTTAATGGTGTATTTATTAGTCTATGGATAAAACTATTATAAGCCGAGATTTTATGTGTGAACGGGTGGTTAGAATTAGGGTGTATAGTTATATCTGAGTATGTTGGTTTATGGAAGATTTCAAAATCGTGTTTATTCATTTTGTTTGATATTTTTGTTTGTTGTTTCTATTTCTGTTGTAAAAGTAATATTATTATGAAGTTGGTTAATATAATCTAGAAAAAGTTTTAATTGTCGATCTGTGCCTGTAAAGCAAGTCAATATATCATGGGAAGATCTCATGGAATATTTTCGAACTTACCCTTGGTTAGACCTTTGTTTTCGATTCGACGACCCATCTGACTGCGCCAGGGAGGTTTCCGATGTTATTTTGGCCGGTATGGAGGCTTACATCCCTTTTTCGAAGAAATGTCCTTCCAACGACATTCCTTGGTTTGATCGAAAATGTTATTTCATCGTAGATTTTTTGAAGAAAAAACCTGACTGTCCTTTTTGCTTCGTATATATGGTGTTAGACCTTTTTTCAGCGTTGCGGGATCTGAAAATGATGCTATTTTTTCGTTATATTCCATTTTAACAGAAGCCGTTTCTCTGGTTAACTTTTGTTAATTAATCCATAAATATCACCATAAAATATCAGTCGTTCAAAATATGGAATTACAATGTTTGTATTGAGTTATTCTTTAATGTGGGACAGTCCAATTCAGTGTTTATTTTAGAATTACGTGTTTGCAAAGGAAGTACTGGGTAAATTTAACGATTTTTTATGCCAGAAATTTGACAATTTTGGTAGCACAATTAACTTCTATTAACTTTACCAACTCATTTCGAATTCATTGGACTTTAATGACTGTTATAAACATCTACAATATTAAAATAATACATTTGATGGAAATTACAAAAAAGCTAATATTTCTTCAAATATATTTTTTTAATGACTTTCTAATTTTTGATTGCTTTGACCATCATTTGATGCTTTTAAATTACATTTGTTTCAGATACTTTTGAGCACAGCATTAGTCTACAAGTATTAATAATCGAGCGTTTAAAGTAGATTAATGCTCCACACCTTTCTTAAACATCTTGGGTAACCGGTAGCTTGAAAGGTATTACTTTGATATCTTTAATCTTCATATATTACAATATGTAGCTCCACATTGGTAACCTGTAGAGAAAATTAACTGATAAAACGTGGTACAGATCTACTCTACGGGTGATTAATAGTAACTAAGGTTTGTTGATCAAATTACGAGTATTTTAGATATGTTTTAAAGAAAGAAACTAATGCACACACATCTTGTTTCTAGAAAGTATAGATAAAGACCAAGGAGACGTTATATGAAATTGAAACGTCGCTCTATAAGGACTCTACAAATAAAACTATTCTTGAGTTAATGATAGAGTAAAGTTCATTATTTCATTTGTTTCGGGAATGACGAAACAATGTTAAATACAATAGTTTTAGGGAAAGTTAAGGTGTTCTTCTTCTCTTCTAAAGGTGTCTATCCGTTTCGGATGTTGGCGATCAAAAGAGCTATTCTGACTTTGTTGACAGTCGCACGAAAAAGGTCTGTGGTTGTTAGGGAAAACCACACTCTCAGATTCTGGAACCAAGAATTTCGTGGTCGTCCTGGATCTCTCTTGCCATACACCTTTCCCTAGAGTATCAGTTGTTGTAGGCCATAGCGCTGTTCGTTCCTCATTATGTGGCCCAGGTATTCAAGTTTTCGCCTCTTTACACTAAAAGATATTTCACATTGCTTGTCCATTCTTCTTAGAACTTCTACGTTTGTTACTCTGTCCACCCAGGGAATTCTCAGTATTCGACGATAACACCACATTTCGAAGGCCTCAAGTCTCCTCATGGTGGCGTCGGTCAAGGTCCAAGATTCGACTCCGTGCATGAGCACTGAGAAGACATAGCATCGAAGTAATCGAACCTTAGTATTAAGTAGTATGTCTCGACTCTTGAAGATTTTGTTCATCGTAATGAATGAAGTTCTTGCCATTTCGATGCGTGATCCCACCGATCATTTAAGGTGGTGCCTAGATAAGTGAAGCCACTGACTCTCTCTATTGGTTGCTGCTCAACCACTAATTCTCGGGGTGGTACCTGGTTTTTACTAATAACCATGTAAGTTAAGGTGTACAGTTCAAAATTATTTTTGGGTATACAGGGTACTTCAAAAAAGTGTGGCCGATATAACAAATGTTTTTTTTAAATGCAACATCCTATTTTTTAATTTATTTTTAAGTTCTGCGTAGAATTTTATAACTTTTTTATTAATAATGTTATATATCTAAACCTAGTAGTTTTTCTAATATTTCAATTTTTTTTTAAAAGTACTAGTTTTTGGTTTTGTAAAAAATTGCCAGTAGCGCCATTGTTTCTGAAGGTGGAATACTCATAATTGGTACGAGTGTTCTATAGAGATGAAAAAAAGATATATGTAAAGAAATTTGAGTTAGATGCTACAGGGCGTTCAAAATAAATTTATGCATTTCGACTATTTTAAACTGAAAAATCTCAAGTTTTTTAAATATTATTATTAAGTCGCTATATTATTCTGATAGATTTTACAAAAGCTTCCAATTTTTATTAAGTATGTCATATACCTATTTCTAATAGTTTTCGATTTATTTTCAATTTTTACACTTGTTTTTAATACACTTACGCTATAACATCATAGTTGCCAAGACAAAACAAAAATGCAATCAAATTTTGACATGTCTATTAAGCCAGTAAAAATAGTTTAATTTGTTATAGTAAGTGACATATAATGGTAATAGTTATCGATTTTCCTAAAATTGATTGATATGATTTATATACTGGGCGAGGCGGGAAAAAATTGTCTTTTAGCAGTAAGGCTTTACGGATCGAAGTACCCTAATAGACGTATACCATCTAGAAAATCTTTTCAGTGCTTGATGAAACGGTTTGATGCTTGGTAGTGTTGAGTATACGAAACGGAAAATAGTAAACCAGAATGCTACCAATGAGGAAAAAGAAATGGAGATTTTACTTCATGTTGAAGATAATCCCCAGGTCAGCAACCGTCAACTAGCTGACTTATCTGACACATCCCAATCTAGGGCTAATCGCACCACGAGAAAATACAAGAATCATCCCTTTCATATGGAACTACACCAAGAACTTCAAAACCGTGATTTTGAACGACGAGTAAACTTTTGTACCATCGTGAATGGAGCAATAGAGGACGATCCAAATTTTTTATCCAAAATAATGTTTCTGATGAATTTACTTTTCGCAGTAATGGAGCAGTTAACAGCCATAACATGCATTATTATTCAACAGTTAATCCATTTTGGGTCCGGGAGGTTCAAAACCAAAACCATTAGTCGCTAAATGTATGGTGTGGAATATTAAAATTTCGAATTATTGGTCCATATTTTTTCCGCTAACCGCTTAACGGGCCTAGATATCTAAATTTTTTGCAAAACGAATTGCCTCAGTTTCTTGAAGAAGTTGATAACTTTCAAAGGGAACAAATGTGGATTCAACAAGACGGAGCTCCTACTCATTACCATCGGGAAGTTCAGGAATTTTTAAATGTTCGTTACCCACAAAAATGGATCGGTAGGGATGGATTCATTCAGTGACCCCCTCGATCATGTGACTTAACACCTTTAGACTTCTTTTTGTGGGGCTACATTAAAGATCGTGTTTATATGAATCCCCCTACAACACCGGTAGATATGGAAAATAGGATACGGGATGCGTGCAGGACAATAACGCCCTTTATGCTAAGGAAAGTGAACGAAAATTCAAAATAAATCGAAAACTATTAGAAATAGGTATGTGTCATCTATAATATATATAAAATGCAACGTCTCTCTGTCTGTCTGTCCGCTTATCACTGGAGAACCACTTATCCGATTTACTTACTTTTTTTTTGAAACATACATATGTTCTCTGGCCAGGTTATAGGCTATATTTTATTACGATAGGTAGCATAAGGAATGAGCAGTGACGTAAAATAGCGAGTGAAGTCGGAAAAAAGTTTGCCGCTAGCGCGTTCCCTTGCCATACACAGCCTAAACCATTAAATATGGAACAATATTATGTAGCAGAAAATATCTATAATCTATAATATATATAAAATGCAATGTCTCTCTGTCTGTCTGTCTGTTCATTAGTGCGTTTATCACGCGAGAAACACTTATCCGATTTACGTATCTTTTTTTTAAATTCATACATATATTCTTCGGCCAGGTTATCTAATAATAATAATAATCTGTATCTATAATATATATATATATATATATATATATATATATATATATATATATATATATATATATATATATAAAATGCAACGTCTCTCTGTGTGTCAGTCTGTCCGTTAGTGCGCTTATCCCTCGAGAACCACTTATCCTATTTACGTGATTTTTTAAATTCATACATATGTTCTCTGACCAGGTTATAGATATATATTTTATTACATTTATAATATATATAAAATGCAACGTATCTCTGTCTGTCTGTCCGTTAGTGTGCTTATCACTGGAGAACCACTTATCCAATTTACTTACTTTTTTTTTTTAATTATACTTATGTTCTCTGGCCAGGTTATCTATAATCTTATATCTATAATATATATAAAATGCAACGTCTGTTTGTCTGCCTGTCTCTCTGCCTGTCTGTCTGTCCTTTAGTGCGCTTATCACTGGAGAACCACTTATCCGATTTACGTGCTTTTTTTTAAAACATACATATGTTCTCTGGCCAACTTATCTATCTATAATATATATAAAATGCAACGTCTCTCTGCCTGTCTGTCTGTCTGTCTATTCGTTAGTGCGTTTCGTGCTTTTTTTTAAAACATACATATATTCTCTGGCCAAGTTATAGGATATATTTTATTGTGTTAGGTAACATAAAGAATACGCAGTGACGATAATAGTGAATCAAGTCGGAAAAAAGATTACCGTTGGCGCGTTCTCTTGCAATACACTGCCTAAACCACGTCTCTCTGTCTGTCTGTCTGTCCGTTAGTGCATTTATCACTTGAGAACCACTTATCCGATTTACGTGTTTTTATAAATCTATACATATGTTCTATATAATTCGATATAAGCCTAGATAACGGGAGATAAGGTGAGATAATGGGAGATAAGTATAAATAATGGGAGATAAGGAGAAATAATGGGAGATAAGCAGAGATAAGTCTAGATAATTGGAGTTATGGTGAGATAATGGGAGATATGGAGAAATAATGGGAGATAAGGAGAAATATTGCGAGATAAGCCTAGATAATGGGAGATAAGGTGAGATAATGGGAGATAAGGAGAAATAATGGGAGATAAGGAGAAATAATAGGAGATGAGCGGAGATAAGCCTAGATAATGGAAATTATTTAGAGATAATGGGAGATAAGGAAAAATAATGGGAGATAAGGGGAAATAATGGCAGATATTTTATTATGTTAGGTAACATAAGAAATGAGCAGTGACGATAGTAATGAATCAATTCCACGAGAGCGGAGCCGCGGGCATGGCTAGTACTTAATAAATAATTAATAAAAGGGTGTGCCATTTAAAAAATATTAGATTTTTCAATTTAAAATAGTCGTAATGTATAAATTTATTTTGAACATGCTGTAGCATATAACTCAAATTTCTTTACACATATCTTTTTTTCATCTCTATAGAACTCTCGTACCAATTATGAGTATTCCACCTTCAGAAACTATGGCGCTACTGGAAATTTTTTACAAAACTGAAAACCGGTATTTTTTAAAAAAATTAGAAATATTAGAAAAACTACTAGGTTTATAATATTATTAATAAAAAAGTTACGCAGAATTTAAAAATAAATTAGAAAATAGGATGTTCCATTTAAAAAAGCATATGTTATACCGGCAAAACTTTTTTGAAGTACTGTATACTCAAAAATAATTTTAAACTATGCACCTTAATGTTCCCTAAAACTATTTTCGTCATTCCCGAAACAAATGAGGCAATGAACTTTACTCTATCGGTGACTCACCCTGTACAAAAGCCCAACAGTAGTGATTTGACGGAAAATGGATGACCATTCTTGGAGTTTCAATTCTGATTAATACCATAAACACTTAAAAAAAAATAAAAGTTTAAATTATCAATAGAATTGTCTCATCTACAAGCTTTACAGATGTATTTGATTTCCAGCGAGATATGCTATTCAAAAATTATTATGCAGTTGTTGGCGGAAAATTTTTAAAAAATATATATAGTTCACCCTGTTTTTTTGTTAGTTTGAATAATGATCTCGACTTAATCACGACACCGCGTTCTCGGTCATAAATAAGCCTCGAGCGCATTTTATTACAGTCTCTCTCTATGCTGAGCGGCCTCATATAAAACTTTCCCGCATCGCGGCTCTGATTTACGGCCACAAGACACTCTGACGACAGCGCCGGTTGTTTTAAGAAAGAGAAAAATAAACTAGTCGACAAAAAGCGGAACTTACGCACCAAAGGTACCTTACCACTAAAAATATTGTTAAGAATGTTGTACAAATGACATGAAAGTCGTCCAAAGGAAAGATATCTTCATTCCTTGGTATCTTCTTAATAGATTGATTACTAGGGTGTGATTACTATTAGTAAAGACCGGATTATAGGCAACATAACAATTTTGAAATATGCATGCAAATATGCATGAAAAGGGGCAAAATATGCAATATTAAATAATAATAAAAGTAGTAAGTTTTAGTTTTTTATTTCAAAATCAGCATAAAATTAACAAGTTATCGACGATGTTTAAATTTAATTAACAATTATTTAACATTTTTAAAAATTATTTAACATTTGTATTCTTGTACACGTAAACAATAAGGTATTGTTCCAAATGTTGGGTAGTAAGATTATGTCTTCGATCACTTAAAATATTTTTATAAGTGGAAAATGACCGTTCCACATCCACTGAGGTAACTGAGCAGTATTTGAATTTGGGTGCTATGTTAGCACTTATTGTTTCTGGCAAAAGTTCACCCGTCCCATTAATAAAACTATCAATTTGACGCAAAGGTTCAAAGCCTGGGTTTTTGCACAAAATGTTTTCAAACTTTTCTTTAACTATACACGGGAATACATCTGGCAATGTGGAGTTTATTTGGCCGATTTTATTCATTAACTGAATTGATTTGGTCAACGCCAAACCTCGAGTTTCAAGCTTCTTAATGCCCACAGGTATGTGGGAAAAGTGAGCGCTAATCAAAGCTATGTTTTTTTAAAAAAAAATCAGAATCGTTAAATGCTTCCTTGGATTGACGAACTGCCATAACCTCTGCACTATCGAAGTCATTTACTACACCTTTAATGGCCTCGAAATGTTCATTGTAAAATAGTACGGCGTCAATCCATGTTCCCCATCGAGTTACCACTGGTTTGGGAGGTAAAGGCACATTTGGCAGTTTTTCTTTATAGGCGTTATTGCGAGCAGGTGCCTTAAGAAACACTTTCTTTGCTGTTGAAATCAGTTTATTTACATTTCCAAACGTGGATCGTACTTCTTCAGCGAGTCGATGGACTCCGTGAGCAAAGCACGTCACATGAATTAAATTTGGATAAAATACTTGGAGGACTTTGGCTGCCTTGATCATATAGGGAGCAGCATCTGAGAGAAATATAAACACTCTTTCATCTGCAGAAGATTTAGGAAATATTTTTTTAATACCCTCATTCACAAATCTGGTGATCGTAGAATAATTTGTCTTGTCAAATTCTTTACAGGCCACCAAATAGGAAGAAGAAGGCTCTAATCTTAATGCACCCACAATTAAATTCGCAATATAGCGACCACAACTGTCGATAGTTTCATCAGCTGAAATCCAAATAATGTCATCCTTAAGTTCATTACGTATTTCTTCCAGAACATGTGGGTAAATTGTTGGTATGTAATTTGTTGATTCGTCTGGTATTTTTTGATTCAAGCAATATTTTCGCAGAAAATCTTTGAATGTAAGATTTGTAAGTTTGTGGAGAGGAATATTACTTGCAAGCAATGCTTCCCATAAATCCATGCTAAAGTGTTTTTTTTGTTTGCCTATAGAAGTGGAATTACTGCTACTTGCTGCTGTTATAAGTTATTGTCGTGGACCTTTTTTTTGCAATCCTGCGATATGAAGACTTATCTTGACATGCTGGTCAATTTGAAACGTGCGCACGAAACATTTTTCTCGCAAACTCGACAATATAAAACATTTCCGTCGTATGTAAATGTTCCAGGATAATCAGCTACCCACGAAGAGACACTTTTTTTGCGGGTGGCATGGTACACGATAAACTTTAACACAACACGTTAAAAATGGCAAAAAGACTACACTGATACAAGCGCGTCAACAATAATGTTAAAACTGACTTAGAAACTAACTACTTATCACTTAATATCTCGACCAAGAAACAAAGGAATAAAATACCGTCGTAATTTTGGGTATCCCCTTGGCACTATAACCTAATCGATGTTTAGACTATTGCAGGTAATGTTCCGGCGATAAGATCGGTTCCAGACGGCGACATTAACAATACCCTGAGCAATTCAATTGCCTAGTAATACCGAGAAATATTGTAAATATAGGGAAAATATGCATCATTACTAGATTTTGGGTAAAATATGCAATAATCGGTGAGAATGGTCTAAATAAGCAAATGCATATGAAAATATGCAAATGCATATAATCCGGTCTCTAACTATTAGTGTTCCGTACCAAAATTGAAAAACGGATTACTTGTGGAATTACTTCGGTGTCGGTCTGCTACAGCCGATTTTCTACGAAACTATTTGACACAGAAAGTTGAAATTTTTCATAAATATAGGAATTAAGGACCTAATCACCGCCGTATAGTTTTGAAAGTTACATTCTGACTTAAGCGAGTCGAAGTTTATTCATCAATATAGTCTCCTTTAAGAGCGATACAATCAGTCCAATGCTTTTCTAACATTTCTATACCTTTCTTGTAGAAGGATTTGTCTTTGCCTTCAAAATAGGCCTCAGTTTCGACAATAACTTCTTCATTGGAGTCAAACCTCTTTCCTGCAAGCTTTTTTTTTGAGGTCAGGGAATGGGTAATAGTCGCTGGAGGCCAAATCTGCAGAATACGGTGGATGAGAAAGCAATTCAAACTTCAATTCATGCAATTTTGCCATCGTAATCATTAATTTGTGACACGATGCATTGTCTTGATGAAAGAGCACTCTTTTCTTGTTCATTTGGGGCCGTTTCATTGCGATTTCTGCCTTCAAATGCCCCAATAACTTTATATAATATTCGCTATTGATGGTTTTTCCCTTTTTAGCGTAGTCGATGAAAATTAT
Source organism: Pachyrhynchus sulphureomaculatus (assembly GCA_019049505.1). Lineage (NCBI taxonomy): Eukaryota > Metazoa > Arthropoda > Insecta > Coleoptera > Curculionidae > Pachyrhynchus > Pachyrhynchus sulphureomaculatus. Next base: position 214,262,206 of record CM032454.1, on the reverse strand, counting down.
TTCATGCATATTCCAAAATAAAGAGGCCAAAACCTTCCCAGCCGACTGTTGTGTCTTTGGTGGCTTTGAACAGCTTTCATCCGCTGCTGTCCACTCAGCTGACTGCTGATTTGACTCCGGTGTATAGTAGTGGATCCATGTTTCATCCATTGTCACATATCGCATGAAAAAATCCTTTTTATTGTGCTTAAACAGGTCTAAACAGCGTTCAGAATCATCAACACGTTGTTATTTTTGGTACACTGTGAGCAAACGCGGTACCCATTTCGAACAGAGCTTTCTCATGCCCAGATGTTCATGCAAAATATGACCAACACGTTCTTTTGATAACTTTAGGGTGTCAGCTATCTCACGCAATTTCACTTTACGGTTATCCAAAACAATTTTGTGGATTTTTTTGATGTTTTCTGATGTAACCACCTCATTTGGGCGTCCAGAGCGTTTAGTATCATTTGTGTCTGTACGACCGCATTTAAATTCTACCAGTAAATGATGAGTGATTTTCCAGGGACAGAGTCCTTGTAATACTTATCAAGCCGTTGCTTTGCTTGAATGTTATTTTTTCCCATCAAAAAACAGTATTTAAGCAACACACGAAATTCGATTTTTTCCATTATTTTCAAAATATTAAAAGTAGCGTTACTAAAACCACTGTACTAATCGTCATAAAATTTTGACACGTATCGTTTGAAGGTTGGTACTTCCTAAAAATCATATGAATTTTTTGAAAAGGGCGACATCTATGTGTCAGACCAAAAACTTTTCAGTCTACGTCAGGGGTGCTCAAACGGTCGATCGCGATCGACAAGTCGATCGCGCGTGCTTTTTGAGTCGATCTCGAGAAAAAAAATTCCGATATAGAACTATTCACAGATTTTGTTTTAGGTAACTAAAACAAAATGTAATGAATAAACTACTAAAATTTATTCGATCTACAATTAGGCCAGAATAACCCCCTCATCACTTTCTTTTATCGTAATAACCCCTGCTAGTGGCAAAAGGCGGCTTTATCAAAGGAACGCTCGGTACTTATCAAAGAAACGCCGCGTTTTTGATTCCCGCCGATTTTTCTAGAAACTTCGGGCGGCGTGTTTGACGGGAACATTCGAGACTGCAGGAATAGGAGTCAGTCTGAGTTGTAACTTGAAGGCGATACATCGATACAAAGTTTATTAATAAATAGTCCAAAATGAGTGCGGCGAAGAAAAGTAAAACTTATCATTTTAATAACGATTGGAAGGAAGAATTTTTCTTTTGTATGGTAAAGGATAAGTGCATTTGTCTCATTTGCCGTGCGTCAGTTGCAATACCTAAGCGTGGGAACTTAGAGAGGCATCATAAAACGGTTCATAAAAACTATGAAAAGGATTTTCCGTCACAGAGTGAATTAAGAAAACGAAAAGTACGTGATTTGATAACTTGTATGAAAAAAGAACAAACCATGTTCACAAGACCAGCCAAACAATCAAAAGCTGCAACGATCGCGTCATTTAAAATATCTCATATATTGGCGAAACACAAGAAACCATTTGATAATGGATTGGTTGTGAAGGAAGCATTTATTGAAGCGGGTGAGACTTTATTTGGAGATTTTAAAAATAAAACAAAGATTATGTCTGCTATTAGAGAACTTCAGTTATCTCGTCCGACTGTCACAAGGCGTGTTGAAGTCATGAGTCAGGACATGGCAGATAAACTAAAACATGATATCATGGAATGTACATACTTTTCTTTACAGTTACAGAATGGTATTCAATGACATATCGGTTAAGGAAGAGTTTTTGACAATGATTCCTCTGAAAGGAAAGACCCGTGGCGAAGATATATATGACGTTTTCTTTAATTTTGTAACAAACTACAAGCTACCAATATATAAACTAGTGTGCATTACAACCGATGGAGCACTAGCAATGACTGGAAACGAAAACGGTTTTGTGGCATTGTGTCGAGCTAATGATGATTTCCCTTCATTTTTCTCCTTCCATTGCATTATACATCAACAAGTTTTGTGTTCAAAAGTTCTAAACATGGAGGAGATTATGGGCATTGCAATAAAAATTGTGAATTCTATCCGTGCACGTAGTTTGCAATGACGGCTCTTTAAATTGCAGTTGGAAGATAGTGAGTCAGTCACTGAACACACTGATTTAGTTCTTCATATGGACGTCAGGTGGTTGAGTCGCGGAAAATTCCTAGAAAGGTTTCAAGAATTATTTCCCGAAATAACAGCTTTTCTGGACGAAAGAGGTGATGACACTCAGATGCTGAAAAACGGAAAATGGCTGACTAATTTAGCATTTTTGACAGACATCACAATGCATTTAAACACCATTAATTTGGAGCTTCAAGGTAAAGGAAAAACTATTATTGAGATGATTAGCTCAATAAACGCATTCAAAAGTAAATTGCAACTTATGATAGATCAACTGAAAAGAAAGGATCTGAAAAATTTTCCGTCTTTGAAAGCAAGGCTTCCTCAGTTGAATTATGATATTTATGAGGCAGAATTATCAAATATTTTGGGCCAATTCGAAATACGTTTTTATGATTTCAGTAAATTGGCAAATATCGCATCATTTATGAGTTATCCTTTTTCGTGTAAAAACACTGAGGAATTAGCTACTGAAATAGCAAGTCAGTTTAACATGGACTCATGTTTTGTGTTGAAAATGAGTTAGTGCAGATTATATCAGATATACATCTCAAAGCCACAGCATCTGATACAAAATTCTGGTGTTTTATATCTGAAGATAAATATCCGAATCTAAGAAAAATCGCCCTTCAACTGACGGCAATGTTTGGGTCAAGTTACTTGTGCGAGTCTGCATTTTCTGAAATGAAGATAATTAAGTCAAAATATCGCAATCGACTAACTGACGAACATATGTCATCATGCTTGCGATTAGCACTCGGTAATTACATACCATCTTATGAAAAGTGTGCTGAGGACATGCAGTGCCACGTTTCAACATCCAAAGTCACTCTTTAGTTAAGTTTAGACACTAGAACTCGTTTGTTTTGTAAGAGCGAATAAACTCGCAATTTTGAATAATTATGAGTTTTTTCATTGACATTTTAGAGCACACTTACCTTGACTAAAAAAATGCATATTGTGCGGAAAACTAATATCTATGCCACGATACACCCTACCTAGACGACAATCCTGCATCACACTTACTTGCAGCCTCTCAGAGTCCATCGATCGTAGTCTAACAATATTGAGGTAGATCGCCAGCAGTTCATGTTTGAGCACCCCTGGTCTACGTGTTACAAATGATAAGAGATACTAATTCTAGGAGAGACAGAACCTTGACGGACAATGTGTTTTGCATTTTATTTAAAAGTTTTAAAACTCTTTATTATAAACAAAAGAATTTAGTTAACAGTTCATATATTATATAGCCTATAACTATAAAAAAATGGCATGACATATTATCACTTTTCATCCCATCAACCTGTCAGTTCACAAATAAATACCTGAAAATAAAATAGCGGGATTACGCTTTGATCTTTTGCTGTTTAGTGATTAATCATTAAAATTCGTGCTGGGGCTTTAACATATCGTTTGATGTCGGTCGGTCGAATCGGGATATGTTTATTATATCTGCGATGTTTGGTGTATTTTTCACTGCGGATTATTAATGATAAAACGTAGAGGGTGTTGTGTAAAATATTTTGATGAAATATATTAATCGTTAAAATTCATACATGACGCTTTGGAGTCGTTATTGTATGTAAAATGAACTGAGTAATATCTTTATTACTGCAATACTTTTTAATAATTTAACTAGCCGCGGACGGACCTGCTTAAAGAAGAGGGTGCTGTTCGACAAACCGGTAACGTCGAACGATGGGGGGGGGGGGGGGGCGAAACTCGTTCATGAAAAATAAGTCGTATTGCACTGGAACTCAAAAAACTTAAACCTCTTCAAACACAATATACCAAAAATCAATGAACGGGAGGTGAAAAAACTATATATATATATATATATATATATATATATATATATATATATATATATATATATATATATATATATATATATACAAACTCCTGGACAAAATTAACGCAATAATCTGAAAATTCATTTATCTTTTTCTTATGTCAGTTTTAAAGTTTATCGAGTAGTTGAATAGTAGGCTATGCATATTTTGTTTCGTTATTCATGACAGAAATCAAAACAATTCGTTTAGATTTACAGTTTTAAAGAATTTTTTAGAAGATAAACAATTTTCTGTAATAATGCGATAGATTTTCTTTAAAAGTAAGCTTATAAATTGTTCCCTTTTTCAAAGTAATACGTTTTTGTGGTAGACTGTTTTATTTTTGACCCCAAAGAATTAGAAAAATGAATCGAACAAGGACTTTAACTGAACATGAGGTAGTGCGAGCCTCAGTTTACTTGTCCGTGCGACAGTGGCTGTTTCACAAAAATCATAATTTTCTAATTTTTGATTGTAAAATAAGTAAAACATAACTTCAAATCAAAAAATAAATGTTTAAATTCTTGAACCAATGTAACAAATTTATTTCAAACTCAGAAATAGAAATTTCCTTGCGATCATATTTTTATTGGTCAAAAACTAACACGACACATTTTTTGTTCAATTTATCTAAAATTTTACACACTACCATAAAATGTAATTTTAAACACTTTTTTTCTAATAAATCTTTTCGATATTTTAAGAAACAGAGTAACTTTTGAATTTTAGAAACCCCCCTCCCCCAATGACAAATCATATATATATATATATATATATATATATATATATATATATATATATATATAGAGGGTTTTCCATTAGGGTTTTCCGACTTTTGACAGCTAATAGCGGCCATGTTGGTTGGCAGATGTTTGACATCTGATGTCAGTTGTGTTTAGTAAGGTTTCCATTCAATCATGAATCGTTTCACGTTAAAAGAACGCTTGGAACTCCAAAATAACTCGATACTGTAGGAATAGTTCTTCCCAGAATTTGATGAAATGGACGCAGACGACTTTTATTTCCAACAGGATGGCGCACCGCCCCATATTTCCGACCCAAACATAGCTTTATTGCGCGCCAAGTTCGGTGAGTCATTAATTTCACGTAACAGCCCGACCGCTTGGCTGCCGAGATCATGCGATTTAACGCCTTTAGACTATTTTCTTTCGGGCCACGTTAAATCACAAGTTTACAGCAACAAACCAACAACTCTTGATGCACTTGAAGCCAACATTCCTCGTGCCATAGCCGGCGTAAGGCCGGAAATGCTAACCCGAGTCGTGGAAAATTGGTGTAAGCGGATTCGTGTCTGCAAAAAGAGGTGCGAAAACGTTCCATAGTTAATCGAATTAATTGCTCTGATGGACGATTATGTTGACAGTAAAATGCACGTAGTGCGCGATACGTAATTCGAACAGAACCATGATTTTCAAAATAAATTTGCACAATTTGGAAGCGTTATTCAGGCGTCAGTCTATTCATGTTGAAATGCCAAACCAAACTAAACATAAATCATTTGACAGCGGACAAAATGGCCGCCAGTTAAAAAAGTGTTGCCAACTTAAAGTTTTATACCTCTATAAAAAACATCCTTTACATATATATATATATATATATATATATATATATATATATATATATATATATATATATATATATGTATATATAAACAATCACAGGCAGAAAGTGTGCGACATATCGATAAAGGGAGGTGGAGATCTTTCGTTAAAAAAACAATATATATATATATATATATATATATATATATATATATATATATATATATATATATATATATATATATACAGTCCCTGGCCAAATTATTAGACGCACTGTATTTTTTTTAGTAATTTTATGTTTCTTAAGAGTTTTTATGCAATAATGGTATATTTAAACTACAATATTATTGATTTTTATTTAAAAGAATTGTTGTAGACTACATATTTGTATTTATTTTTAACATATGGCATCACTGTGTTGACAAAGTGATACATGAACGTAAACAAGTACAAACCTGTATCAGTCGCGATCGGAATCGAGTCAGGTACGGACGTGTTTCTGTGGCTTTATGGATGTGATTGTTTTTTTAACAGTTTTATACTACTCAGTTATTAGTTTATTTTGTCTGCAGTGTTTTAAAAAAGTAATTGGGCTATTTTCATTATGGGTAGAAAAGGCGATCTTTCACCACCACGTAAAAAAGCTGAAGTGAAGGCCCTTGTGATTGCGAAAACATTTACAAACCGAGAAATATCACGAAGATTGGAGGTTTCTGAAGCTAGTGTACGACGCATAAAAAAGAAAATTGAGTCAGGGAAGGAATTAAGCCCGAAAAGAAAGAAAAGATGCGGTAGAAAAACCAATTTTCACTCCACGGTCAGAGAGATGTTTGAAGAAAATTTGTGTAGAAAACAGATTTGCTACCACAAAGGTAATAAAATCACAACTCCAGGATGCTAGCGTAAATGCTTCTGAGCGCACTGTTCGAAGAAAATTGAAAGAATTAGATTTTAAGGCCTGTCGCCCCGCCAGGAAGCCCAAGTTAACAGCTGCAATGAAAGCAAAGCGCCTGAAGTGGGCCAAACAATGGCAAGACAAAGATGTGGACTTCTGGAGATCGGTAAGATACAGCAATTTAATCAATAATTGATACATTATTATCATTTTCAGTTAAATAAAGCAAATAAACATGGAAGTTTATATATTTTTCCTATTTTTGACAGGTCTGCTTCAGTGACGAAAGCACATTCGAAATTTTGCAGAATAAAGCTCAGTATGTGCGTCGTCGTCATGGAGAAAAGTTTCATCCTGATTGTGTCGTCCCGACGGTTAAACATCCCACCAAAGTGATGATTTGGTCAGTCATCAGCGGCAAAGGCACTGGACGTCTGTACGTCGTCAAAGGAATAATGAGGCAAGATCAGTACAAAGAAGTATTACAAAATCGGTTGATTCCGCAGCTCAGAGAATGGTTTCCAAATGGGGAACCATTCACTTTCATGCAAGATGGAGCTCCCTGCCACACTGCTCGGTCTGTTAAAGCTTTTTTGGCAGAAAAAAATATCCCTCTGTTGGATTGGCCGGGTATGGCCCTGATATGAACCCCATTGAAAATGTGTGGGAGCTGATGAAAAGAGAAGTGGCTAAAGATGTGATTACCAACAAAACCCAGCTCCTAGAAAAGATTATTCATGTATGGAATCATCATCCTCAAATGCAGGAGACAGTACAATCTTGCATTGATAGCATGCCGCGCAGAATTAAAGCTTTGATAGCGGCTAAAGGTGGCTCAACTAAATATTGACTTTTACTAACATTAATTTCACTTTTCTTTAAAACTTAATAAACTTATGCTTTTCTAATTAATGCTGTTTTATTTATGTCAAATAAATAGGTAATTGATTGGATAATATAAAAATAAAAAACAAATCAATTTAAAATAATAAAACGGTACAATATCACTCGGTAATTAATATTTTACATGAAATTTGCAGTGCGTCTAATAATTTGGCCAGGGACTGTATATATATATATATATATATATATATATATATATATATATATATATATATATATATATATATATATATATATATATATATATGTATATATATGTATGTATATATATGTATGTATATATATATATATATATATATATATATATATATATATAAATGTAAACATAATAACTTGTTTTTCTTTTTTGAACCTTGTTATTCTTATTACGTGATTTTTCTGTTATTGGATATTTAGGTTTGGTAATGACGCGATTACTATATAACTATATATATATATATATATATATATATATATATATATATATATATATATATATATATATATATATATATGTTGAAGAACTTCATCATAGCTAGTAATTAGATTTAGCATTGTTATTATTCTCACAACCATTTTCCTTGAATAATTAAGTGATAGAAAGTTGGGTGTTACTGCTGGTGCTACAATAATATTGTTTATTTGTCGTAGCTATTGACCCTTACCAAAGTAAGAGAATTTAAACAACTACTGTTAAATTTGTTACAAAGATATATCACCCGTCGTGCCATCCACTAATGGATTTCATTTAGAAACATTGTCTATCTAAATATAACCCTCATTTAATCTTCCTCATCGACCGAATAGACAACTCTAAACCATCTCACGCATTGTTGCTTTTTAGGCAGCTGTTGTTAAACGAAGATAAATGTCACGTTTGGATTTAAAAAGAATCTTTAAAATGCATTCTCCAACAATTGGTGACAAATTGAAACTATTTTAGACACAGATGTCTGTGTGGTACAAATTATTTTTGAAGTGAAAAATAAATCTCTTAAGTTCATATTCTAGTAGTCATTTGTTATGTTTAATTAATTAAAGCATGCCAAATCCCTTTAAATATAGAATTAAGTATTCGACTAGTTTAAACTTACATTGGGCAGATGGACAGAGAGTCAAATTAAAGCTTAAACATGCTATTCAGTAAATGAATGAATATTTTATAGTTGTAATATATACTATTTTATTCTGTTTTTATCAATGAACAACCTGTTTCCCCACCCTGGTGCAACTACGTACTAATTACACAGCCCCACAAAAAAAAAAAAAGTGGGGTATACTTTTGATGCGATATATCAGATCCGTAGTATTTTTGCCCGCTGATCACGAATCTGACGTTAGAATATCGCCATCACATCTCAATTTTTTTCTAACCTCAAAAAATAGGTAAAAATTAGTAAAAATTAAGAAAAATATACTCCTAAAAAATTGATTCAAGCTTTTTCATGAATCCAAAGATGTATTAATATGTATTCGGACACGCTAAGCTAATATTCATCGGTTGGATTGAGCCATACAGTTCTGTTTTCTTTCTAACCTCAATAAATCAGACAGATATAGTGCTTCTCGAATGCAAAAACGAATTCAAATTAAAATTCAACCGATTCTTACCAAATTTGGTACACGGGGGTTTTTTGGGTTGCTGATCGTGAATCTGAGGTCGGATTTGCAAAATTCAAAATGGCGGATCCAAGATGGCGGACAAAATTTTTGAAAACCAACCGATTCCTACCAAATTTGGTATACAGTTGGGGAATCCTCAAACCCGATACTCTTAAACCCTAAACCCTGAAACCTTAGACTCCCACACCCTGTAACTTCAAAAAATATACCTCAATAACCCTGTAACTTTAAAAATGAGACCCAATAAACTCAAAACTAGGACTTTTAAACCATATACTCTCAAATAGTAGACCCTTAAGCCCTAGAATTGCGAAGGTTAGACCCGCGCCTAACTTTCCTTTTTTTGGCTGTATCTTGTTCTTTTTTCCGCGAATGACCTATTCAAAGGCTTTCTGCCCAAACGCTTTTGAGGACTTGTTTCTCTTTTTAGCGACCAGCAATAGTCCGCTAGCATATGGTCATCCCATCCTCCTTGATACCGATTTTCTATGATTTTCAGATCTTGGTGAAAACGTTCCCCTTGCTCCTCACTGTAGTCACCAAGATTATCTGGGAAATCATCGTTGTGGGAGTCCAGGAAATGTAATTTTAGATTCATTAAGCAACCTAATGTTTGAAAATTTTTTACCATTTTCTCGAGTATTTCTTTGTACTTAGGACTTTTATTATTTCCCAAAAAGTTTGTTGCGACTTCTTTAAAACTAAGCCAAGCAGCTTTTTCATTTTAGTAACAAATAATGAATCTTGAAACAATTTTCTTATTTGTGGCCCGTCAAATACGCCTGCCTTAATTTTAGCTTCAGAAAATTTCGGAAATTTTTTATGCAAATATTTGAAACATGGGCCGTCTGTATCTAATGGTCTCGTGAATTGCTTGCTTCATAAGTCCAAGCTTAATGTGAAGCGGGGGGAATAAGAACTTTTCCTGGATCTACCAATGGTGGAAACAATACATTATTTTCACCAGGAGTGAACGATTCTCTTGTTGGCCAAATTTTTTTCTTATAATAACGTTCCCTGTCTCTGTTATTCCACAGACATTTATAACAGGGATAAAGTGTAAACCCTGACTGTTGGCCAAGCAATATTGTTACAATTTTCAGATCTCCACAAATTTTCCAGTTATGATCAGCATATTTTATTTTTATCAAAAGCTGCTTCATTTTTTCATATTGCTCTTCCATAACTGTGGAATGAGCAATCGGAATGGGAGCGTAAACGTTGGTATTATGCAGCAAAACTGCCTTAATGCTCCGTTTAGAAGAATCAATGAACAGTCTCCATTCTTCAGGATCGTATGAGTTATTTTGAAATTCATCCATTAGACCTTTTACATCGGTACAATATGAAAGTGACAATTCCTCGTCCATTGTGAAATATTTTCGAAATTCTTCATCTCTGTTTCTATAATAAGAAATCGTAGCTTCTGGCTTAAGTAAATGTCTTTTCTTTAAAAAGGAAGCAAGATGCTCTGAACCATCTTTGGATAAGCCTAAATCTCTGACTAGATCACTAAGTTCTGACTGTGATACGAGTATTGGTTCTGGTTTACGGTTGTATGGTAGAAATTCTTTATCTGTGTCACTAGTATATGGTAGGTTGTCACTAGAACATTCATTAGTAACAGTGTTTGAATCTTTTTCGACAGTCTCAATGTTTTCGGCATGAACTGATAAGGTGAAATCATTTGTTTCTATAACATCAGCATCAAGTGGTTCAGGAGGCGGAATTAGTTTAGTTGGTCTTGTTACTGTCGAAACATCGTTATAAGTAATAGTGCTTTTATTTTTTCGGTTATGCCTAGATACAACATTCATACAAAAGTAGCAATCATTTTCACTGTATGGTCTATTCCATATTGCTGGTCTGGAATATTTAATCGCCTTTTTATTGATGTACAACATTATTTTGCAAGAACTGCAAATGATGTGGGGAACCCAATCTGTATCCTGGTGCTGTATTTTAATGTTAAAACAATCCTTATATAAGGTTTTAATCTTATCCGTTATCGGTGACCCCATTTTACTCAATACGTGTTGACAGCAAATATAACAAAATGAATCACTGTTTTTATCGCACTTATTAAAAGTCCTTGTACCGTAAGACCGTTTTCTTGTAGCATTATACTCTACATGAGCTAAGTCACCCACACATGAAGAGCTACGGTCGCTGGATGACGACGGCTGCGGGCCCGCTTTCCCACCCTGACCAACCGCCCGATACTGGATTTCCGAGTCCCTGCATCGTAATTCTCTTTCTTCTACCTGCCATGACGGCATCTAAGCCGTTATCCAGCGACTCTGCCGGCTAGTGGAGTAACACCGTTGCCCACCGTCACCACGTGGAGGTGCCCTGGATGCAGGTAGAAGAATAAAAATCGACCGATGAATTTTCTCGGCGTTCAAAATGGCGCGAAAACATATGCCATCTTGAATTTTGCAAATCCAACCTCAGATTCGTGATCAGCGACCCAAAAAATCCCCGTGTACCAAATTTGGTAAGGATCGGTTGAATTTTAATTTGAATTCGTTTTTGCATTCGAGAAGCGCTATCTGTCTGATTTATTGAGGTTAGAAAGAAAACAGAACTGTATGGCTGAATCCAACCGATGAATATTAGCTTAGCGTGTCCGAATACATATTAATACATCTTTGGATTCATGAAAAAGCTTGAATCAATTTTTTAGGAGTATATTTTTCTTAATTTTTACTAATTTTTACCTATTTTTTGAGGTTAGAAAAAAATTGAGATGTGATGGCGATATTCTGACGTCAGATTCGTGATCAGCGGGCAAAAATACTACGAATCTGATATATCGCATCAAAAGTATACCCCACTTTTTTTTGTGGGGCTGTGTTATGACTATGATGTGATGATGTCAAGCATTGGTTGATGTATGGTTACACAAACCTGAACAACAAACGCAAACAACGTATATTTTCTCAAACAATCAATTTCCCTTATTTCCTCAAACGAAATAAATTTCCCCTCAACATGTTTTCCAGCAATTCCTTTACAAAACACAATTTGTCCAGGCCATAAAAATAAATTTCGCTTAGAAAAGAAAACCCGATCCGGGCCATTCGTTTGAACGTTTAATTTTGTCGGGCTACGCCAGTCGAGCGCGATTTTTATTAGAGCTATGCATCGCAACTTCGACAGCGTAGTTAACTGAATCGAAGGGACCAATCGAGTCGTTTTCAAAGATTTGTCGCTCTCGGGGTATGTTCGATATTTCACAGTACAAACACCAATTTAGGAAGCGAAGAATTTGATGACGCAGCAATAGTTGACTACAACTCAGCTGTTTTCTAGCCGAGTCAAACTTGTAGACTTATTGAAATCACCGTGATATGGTACTTGCTCGTGTTACTATGGTGAACGAGACAGCGTTGGCGTGCGACGATAAAATGTCCGAATGAATTTTATCTGACGCTGATTACTCCAAGGAATTCATCCGTGTATTAGAACAAGTAAAAATTGATTTTTACTGGGGTTTCGTTAAAACTGAAATCTCTATGGAGGAGCTTAGTTCCCCTGTTGTTTTCCCATCACGGAAATTTCGGATCCCCGACCAAAATAATCGAAAGACTCAATTTCGAAAGACAAATTATCGAAGGACATATAATCAAACGGACCAATATTGAACAATTGTTCGAACTGACAATTGTTCGAACGGACAATTGTTCGAACGGACAATTGTTCGAACGGACAATTGTTCGAACGGATAATTGTTCGAACGGACAATTGTTCGAACGGACAAATATTCGAATGGATAGTGTTTCGAAAACTACTTAATTTCTCCTGCTTTTAGAAAGTTAATTATTAAAGTATAATAGATGCAAGAATTAGGTAGAATTAAGTAAAACAGAAGTATAGATATTCATGTTGTATAATAATTATTTGACGTTATTCAATACGTATTCAGTGACACTTAAAAATAGCTACATGTTACCTATTTTGTCGGTACTGTAGCACTATATAGACATTTACTGAAAAACCCTGCAGGATCATCTACACCAGAACTTCCCAAACTTTTTTCTCGTAGACCACTTTCAAAATTTTACTAGTTTCGGTGGACCCCCTGCTGCTACATTTCTACAATATTCTCAAAACTCGTCAAAAAATGTGAAGATTAGATCTAACGATGGAAATTTGCGTCGTGGCTGAGTTCCAACCCTAAATTCGGAGTGGTAAAAATAAAAAGAAAAATAATATATTTTCTTGTGTTCTATTTATTAAAATAATATGATTACAGACTTAATAGAATTAAAATTAAACATTAATAACGTACCGTAACTTCAACAATGCAAATCAACAATTAAAAAAAAAATAGTCATAATTTTAATGGGAGGAATGTACTTGATGGATTGACAGCAAATTATCAATATTTGGCTTCAGTTTTGTAAGGAATAACCGCAAATTTCCCCGTTCTATGATGTTCAATCTGCTCCTTTTTTTTGTTAATAGGTTTGTAACGACACTAAAACTTTTTTCGACAAGGCATGACGAGGGAAACGCAATCAAAAGTTTTCTCGCAATTTCCCACAGCCCAGGATATTTTTTTGGGTATTTTTGCCTGCAGCCAAAATGTTTGATAGCCTTTTTTAAATTTCACCTTCAGCTCCTCATTGGTGCTAAGCTCGAGTAGCTCCTCTTGTAATACCACATTCGCCATTTCCGTTTCATCAAATGGATTTATGATCCATCGTAGTATTTCCATCGTCAGAATATCTTCAAATCTATTTTTGAAGTCATCATGCAGGGCATTTAAATGTTGAACGTATGTCTGAATATCCTCATCAAGACATTCTGCCTGTGACAAGTTTGGATACTGGGAGAATTCGCGCCGACTAATATTTTGCTTCATAAATTTCAATTTTCCAAGAAAAGCCGAAATTACACCCTTTGTTTTTATTAAATTTAGGCTGTCCCCTTGTAACTACAAGTTAATGTCATTAAATTTTTTGAACCAATCTGTCAAATACGCGATGTCTGCTTTCAATTTGATCAGGTTTTCTTTTAAATCTGGATCTTTACTTTCCAGAAACTCTAAAACTGATTCAAAAAGTGAGTAAAATCTTGTTAAACATGCACCTTTCGACAACCAGCGTACTTCAGTATGTAAGAGCAATAGTTGGAAGTCTTCATCATTTTCGTCGCACAATTGTGCAAATAAATGGGTATTCAACGCATTGCTTCTTATTTTTTTAACTGCTTTAATCACAAATTGAAGCGATTGGTGCATCTATCACTCAAATTTTTCGCTACCAGGTGTTGACGATGGATGACACAGTGAATTGCAGTTACTCCTGGTATAATTCTTTTAAGATGGCTTATAAACCCACGATATCCCCCGAAAATGGCAGGAGCTCCATCTGCTGCCACCGAAATAATGTTTGTAAATGGAATCGATTTTCCCTTAAAAAAATCACTCAGGACATTAAATATTGATTCGCCTTTAGTGTTCGTCTCCGAAGTTTCCGCGAATAGCAGCTCTTCATGGATTTCTTCGTCCATAACAAATCGAACATATGCCAATAATAATGCTTCATTACCAAGTAAAGTTGACTCGTCCAGTTGAATAGAAAAATGAGTTATTTGCAGATAATTACACAAGAAGCTTTCAATATCAGAGCTCATTTCATCAATACGTCTTTATACAGTGTTGTTACTCAAAGGAATTCTTTTGAGTACGTCAATTGGAGATTTGTGCATAACAGTTTTTAAAACCTCTTCAACAGCGGGTAAAATTAACTGTTCTCCGATGGTGTGCGGTTTTCCAGATTTCGCTATAAGCAATGAGATATTGTAAGATGCCCGCAAGCCATCATCGTTACTTTGAGACGTTGAAGCGAACATACTGTGCACGGTGAGTCTCTTTTCATATTTTTCCTTCAATGTTTGAAAATATTTTAAATCTTTACCTATTTTATCAGGATGACACCTTCTTAGATGATCTTCGAGCTTCGATGGTTTCATAGAGTCATTGCTCAAAACTTTGTTGCATAAAAGGCATATGGGCAATCGTTTGTCTGCCTTTGATGAAAGAAAACCAAATTTCAAATAATCAACACTGTACTGTCGACCTTTCTTCTTAGATTTAGCCATGTTTCGTATCAGTTACCTACCTGTAAAGAAAAAAATGTTTGTTTTAGTAATCATAAGGCGACTTTGACAGGATATGGCTATTTTAACAGAATAAAATAGGATTAATTAATTATTGCAATGAAAAAAAAAAACCAAAATGCCGGCCGCAAAACTGATTTTAATTATTAAAAGCAATAAACTGCTAAGACCCATATAGAGGTTTTCACAAAACGGCTGAACCTATTTTAATGTAATATAAAATATTTTTTGATTAATTGTATTTTGATACATTTCTGTAAATTCGAGAGAAAATACTTTTAAAGAATATTTTGACATCAAAACTCCGCGATTTTAATGATTTACTTTGATGTAGGTTACGAGTGGTACATAAAGACACGTACAATTTATGAAAATATTTTTAGTCATTTAGCATTAGCAACTACGAGGGCACTGAAATATGTACAAACATGCAGGTCAATCATATATCTCTCCTGTAGTGAATCACCACAGTAAAAGTTCAATCTTTCTCGGCTTTCTGTTCTTTTATAGAAGTATCGAATAATGGCCCTATTCAGTATTTAATTTTTATTACGTACCTACTACACGCAAACATAACAAATATAATATTATTAGAATATAAAATAAAAGTATGAATAACAAATAGGCAGGTACTTACTTTTTCCGGCACTGGCAAACACTGACATCGATTCACTCACACTTTTATTTTCAAAATTCCGGAAACAAATGAGTAACGTTTGTCCTTGGCATTCGTATTTATATTGGTGAAGAATCAAACAAGTTCATGCAAGATTGCAAGCACAGCACGAGTCGTATTTCGTCCCTTTGCACGTCTGAACGGGTTGCGTTGCAGGCAGGCGGGCGACGCTTTGCAAGTCTCGACGCGCGTTGTACTGAATATCGAATATGCAAGTTTTTACAAGTAACAGTCGCTGACCTTCTTAAGATACACTACTCAAAAAAATTAAGGGAGGTTTTTTAAAACAAGGAAATTAATGCTAAATAAACAGGCTATCTGATTCATATGCCGGCCTAACTGAAAAATTTTTTTTCAAGCCCGTGGACCAAAAAAAAAGCAAAATGTTTGCAATAATATTCTTTCGCGCTATCTGTTAGGATTGCATGAGAACCGTAGCTCCTAAAAAATTTTAGCCAAAAAATCTGAAAATTAGAATCTTAAAGCTTCAAAATGCTTTTTTTAAAGTCTCAATACGACCATTTTTCACCGAAATACAGCCTGTCAAATATCACCGAAAAATTTGGAATTGTTTTTTGATCCCTTAATTTTTTTGAGTAGTGTATTATTTGCCTACATTGATAGGTAAAGCCAAGCCAACATTTTTGTTCTTTACTATCAAAACTAGATAAATTTTCGTGGACCCCCACTTACAACTTGTGAACCCCCATTTTTTTTTCACGCCAACGTAGACCCCCGTCGAATCTCCCGTGGACCCCTGGGGGTCGACCTGAACCACTTTGGGAATCACTGATCTACACAAAATTGTTGTAAGACATTTTTTTATTCTTAGGACATGCAGGGCCGGCCCTAGCTTTTTTGCCGCCATAGGCAAACTCAAAAAATACGGCCTTTTGTGAGCTTGCCTTAAGCTTAAAGAAAATTTGTGTTAACCAGAAAAATAACATATAATTGAATTAGGACAATAATAGTAATACAGATTTAAGAAAAATTGTTTTATTGAAAAACAAAGTTAACATTTTTAACGAGCTAACGACAACGAACTTACAAACTAAAACTAGTACCTACTGTTTTCAAAGATAATTTAAATATGCTTTTAAAACAATGAACAAAACTAGTACAATAATATACAACGTCTAAACCTAAATTAAAACAATTCCTATTTAATTAATTTAATTTCTTTCAGATCTAATTTACTACTCAATTCGTGTTCAGTGGCCAACATTGCTAACCCATTAAGACGATTTTGTGTAGTCATAGTTCTTAAATAATTTTTCATTATTTTTATTTAGAAAAATTCTTTAGCCGGCAGCAATGGTTATGCGTTAACAAAAATTCTTAGAGCAATGCTCAAATTTGGCCCAATTTTAAGGGAAGTAATGAATTTAAGAACGTCAACCGTGGACCTTCTTTCTTAGTTAAAAGTGAAGAAACAAGTCCTATTTCGTCAGCCAGATCTAAAGCGTTAAGATCGGACGAATCACCATCTGTCAAGACGTTTTCGAGATCTTTACAATGTGCCAGTAATTCATTTATACACATGTCTTTAAGTTTATAAACATCATATAAACATTCAAAAAAGTCATTATGACTATTCAGTAGGTTAAATCTCAGCTCCAATGCTCTGATCGCTTGATCTATAGTAAAGAAAAAATTTTACTTTATATTTTTGTTTTGAATCTTGTAACGGTTCATCTAAACTTTCATATGAAAAATTTCGTTTTGTAGTCCGAACACGATGACGTGATGTAGTCCATTGTGTTTATTTTTTTGCGCTTTGCGTTTTGCCGCCCCTAAATTTTGCCGCCGTAAGCATTTGCCTACCTTGCCTACTGCCTAGAACCAGCCCTGGGTCAAGTGACGTATTTCGGAACGGCTCGCCATTGGTCATCACTTTGAACTTTCCTGGGATATCCGAATCTTCTAGGTTGTTTGATATTGTTGACTCCATTTTTTTTTTGTTCTCTCTCTCCGTACTGTTCGTTTGAGACTGTCAACGGTGGGTAAAGCTGCTGCAGTAAGATGGTCGACATTTGAGATGACTGCTGAAACTACATAATTTAGCGTAACTCTGGTTGTTTTGGTTAACTCTTTCATTTTATTCATGGTTGTGGGCATTTTCTTTAACGATGAATTCTCCTTTTGTGATGGCTCGGCCACTACGTTTCTTCTGGGCAAAGTACTCACGTTTCCAATACTTTCTTGAGTTCGTTGATTTATCTTCGATATATATGTAACAGTTTAAAAGCAACTTGGTTTTGCCTTTTTGGCTAACTAAATATTCTAAAGCCATTTTCTCTTTCTCAACTCAATCCAACTCTTAAAAAGGAAGAAGATAGAATAATTAATACTTTTTCATTTTTTCGGCTTTTATCCTGCCGTAAATATCTATACCCCTGTGTCTTTCACTTAATCCTTAATTAATAACAGAAAGATCGAATAATCCAAGTGCACAAGCCGTTCTGCAGGTAAGAGGGATTAAAATAACACAAAACCCTTCTTTTTAATATGGCCTTTATAGGTACCTACTAAAATTCATTCAATTACAGATTATTTCTATAAACTTCAATAATTTTCCTTTCAAAATTGTGTCTTTCGATATTTGGTTCGGATCCGGAAATTTCGTATGTATATTTAAAATTAACTTGCCATTTCGAAAACTATATCAAAATATGATTATAATTTTTTAAACAGAATTACCAAGTACTTTTCTTGGAAATATGTATTTCTAAAATAAGTACTGAATTTGACTTTCTTAAGTAAAAAGAAAGTAAACTTTCGTAATAGAAATAAAGTCATACAATATATTGACACCCACCCCTTTATCCCCTTTCCTTGAAACTGTAGGTTTGATCCTTATTTTAAATATTATAACATCATTTCGTTCGAGTATAATGTTGCCAACAGACCGATAACCTGACACTCAGATAGATAGATCGATGGAAATGGGAATAAATATTTTTTGCAAACTAAGAACACTACAAAAAAGAAATAAAGAAAGGTAAAAATTGTAGGAGATTATTATTTTCCTTTAGCAAGGGGTCGTAAAGATAATAATTTACCTACTATGCCAGAGATAAGTAAATTTCGGCCAATTTAAATGTTTGTATTTCCTAAAATACTTTCTATAATCAATTTAACATTTTTTAAGTTACACTGCAACCAAATCTCAATCGCCTCTACATACTATTTCTGTTAAAATTAAGAACACTGAAATAGAAGTACACTACCGTCAGAAAGTATTTGCCCACCTAGAAATTTCAATGGAACTGCCAAAATTTAACACCTAATTAAACCCTTTTATTATATTAAGTAAATTTAATTGTTCTTAACAAGGGTCCATCATAAAATTGTTTAGATAAGCCTTTTTGGTGAAATCACAAATTAAAAACCAATTAGAACAAATTTCCGAGTTTGGCATGATAATCATTTTGACGCGATTTCTGAGAATTCCAGTTGAAGAAGAATATTCCTAGTGACATTTTATGATAAAACTATGCTATAAATACTTAGTTGCAAAAATAATTGCATGACTCAACGCTGTATATACAGGTTGGCTGATAGTTGTTTCGCCATCTACACTACCGTCAGAAAGTATTTGCCCACCTAGAAATTTCAATGTAATTGCCAAAATTTAATACCTAATTAAACCCTTTTATTATATTAGGTAAATTTAATTGTTCTTAACAACTGTCCATCATAAAATTGTTTAGATAAGCCTTTTTGGTGAAATCACAAATTAAAAACTAATTAGAACAAATTTTCAAGTTTTGCATGATAATCGTTTTGAGCCGATTTCTGAGAATTCCAGTTGAAGTAAGAACTCATTTCAAGTTTCTAGGGATCATGGAAATTCCTAGTGACATTTTATGATAAAAACTATGCTATAAATACCATTGCCCTTTTGGAAATTAACCATTCACAAACAGTACTTTGTCATTGTTACAGGCTCAATTGTTTTGTTAAAATGCCAAAAAGTTTCCGTTGAAATGGCGAGTGATATGCAGATGCCAAGTGGACGACAGCATAAAAAAATTTTCTGTGAGACATGGAATTCTCAACTAAAAACGTTCAGGAGGGCCTCGAAAAACGACTCCCGCTGAAGACAGAGCTATAACAATGTTCAGCAGACGTAATCGCCTCCTAACCGCACCAGAAATCACGGCTTAAGTAAACCTGAAGCGGGCCATCCCCAGCGTGAGAACCGTGAAGAACAGGTTAGCAAAAGGTAGACTACACGGGAGAGTTGCAGTGAGGAAACCACTTCTTAGGCAAGTGAATGGACGTAAACGATTAGAAAGGCCCCCCTCATCAGAACAATCGAGTTCCATCCTTTGGAGTGACGAATCTAAATTGAAAATTTTCGGTTCAAATCGACGAGTTTATGCGCGGCGGTCAGCTGGAGAGAGGATGTTGGAAGCCTGTCAGTTGCCTACAGTAAAACATGGTGGAGGTTCAGTAATGGTTTGGGGGGTTGTTTTGGCAACCGTAAAGTTCGATAAATCTCTAGGATAGAAGGAATCATGCGTAAAAGGATAGTATCAAAGAACAGTATCAAGAAATTTTGCTAACTCAAATGCTTCCTTCTGGAAGAGATATTTTTCAGAGAAAATTTATCTTTCAGCATAACAACGACCCTAAACATTCTGCTAAACAATTTAGAGAACTTTTGGACCAATCAAAATCCGATGACGTCCTGGAAGTGATGACTTGGCCTCCACAGTCACCCGACTGAACCCCATCGAATTGCTGTGGGACCATTTGGACAGGTGTGTTCGAAAACTCAATCCAACATCAGAAAATCACTTGTGGGAACTTTTACAAGTAGAATGGGTTAAAATAACCGAAGAAACTCTGGAGAAACTAGTGGACAGAATGCCGAAACTCTGTAAAGCGGTAATTAAAAACAAAGGAGGTCACATAGATGAGAAAAATCCTGGAAAATCATGGATATTTTTCTGATTTTCTATACTGTAAATAATGTGAAAATAAATAATAATTGATTAAAATGAAAAGAATAATATTATCTGGGTTTTTGTTGTCTTGGGACTGAAATAACTAGGTAGGCAAATACTTTCTGACGGTAGTGTATATTATGATAGATGCGCAACAACCCCTCTAATCCTCTGTTCCTTTCCTTTCACCTTATATATCTTTTACTATAAATAATTAGCTAGAAATTTTTTAGATATCCCAACTAAAAACCAGTCAAAATTCTTATAATAATATTGAAACTGTACAATATTTAATGATTCCCACTCCCTTCACCCTCTACCCCTGTTAATATTACAATAGCAAAAAAATAATGTAACATTTCATTCCCTTAACTTAAAGAACAAATACGGAATCACCCTTCTAACTCCCTTACCTCTTATGCGTTACATAAATTATATATAACAAATAAATAATTATACTCAACATTTGTTCATTATCGCAACTAATCGCATATAAAATTTGACCACTTCCCTTATATCACCCCTTCCTCCATTAAGATTGAGAGTAACGAAAGACTAAACCAGGCCACACAGTGAAATTCCGGATTTTCTGAAATGATTTACTGAATTCTGTGATATAAAGCTGACGACAAAGACGAGAAATCTGGTTCTTAACACTAGACTTTGCCAACTTGTATCTCAAATTACACTTCAAGATTAGAGAACCTAAAATATGAATGCATGAACATTCACTGTCATTCTCTGAAGAGTATTGAGATTTTTAAAATACCTCGTACATTATATACCTTTTTCGGTTTACAGAAATCTTTTTTATTACTTCAATTTTCGAACACACCCGGGCATTTTCAAAAAAACTCGGGAGTCATCCAAGTGATTTGTCGACAAAACGCTCGGCCCAAAAGTCGGAAGTACCCGAACAAACGACCTAACCTTCACAATTAGCCCGGCGAAGACGAATGACGTCATTTTTCTTGTCGGTAAAAAGATCGGGCAACAAAAGAGCACCCGTTAATTCTAGGCAAGACGTTTAATCGTATGGTGGCACTTTTCTACTCTTGCTCCGTCGATCCTTGCCGTTACAAATTGATGTAATTTATCTTTAAGAAGTGACTTATGGGGTGAATAAGTCACCGATCTTTGTTAAGGGCAGGAAAAAGTAGACAATGGAGTGTAGGCTTTAGAAAAGTTTCGTGCTCGCAATGTGTCATTGATTTATTAACAAATTACATGCTTTGAGATGACTATGAATGTGAACAAGATCGCGGTCACTTATACCATAGTAAACACACTATACAGTAGCGAAATTCAAGGATAAGCGCATAGGAAAATCAGATTCGTTTTCAGAAGGTCACGTGGCAATTCGCCGTGTTAAAAGTGGACCAGCGCACTATGGGACAGAATCGTGCGTACCGTCTCAAAAACAGGTTTCGCGAATGTTCGATATCGAATATTTTGTTAATGCACATATCTAACTGAATGTCTAATACATATTATATAGAATTTAAAATAGATTATTTCTCATTTTTTCTTAATAAAACTTGACTTGCAAGTTGACGCTCAAAATAATGTCGATTATGTAGAACAGAATTGCACCAGTTTACATGGTCATATTTTCATTATTTTCAATGCAAATATGTAAGTGTGATATATGGTTAGAATGGTTATTAAGTACCTTATTTAAAAAGCATTTAAGTAGACATTTATGTAAAAACTGGAGAGGTACACGATTGTTTTTGCAGTATCAAATATCCTAACCTTATTAGAAACTTTAAATAGACTTTTGACAGTTAGCGATGTCTGCGGATGTCGTAATTTTGATACCATACCACATAGAGCAGCTCATATAAAAGTCAATCCAAAAAAAAAATTTGCCCGAATCTGCCCCCTTTTAAATGGGACGAAAAATACCTGATGGGGAGGGAAATGCAAAATATTTAAAAAATTTTTTTAAGATTTGATTCAGGAGATTTTTCGAAAAAATAGATTATTTCTGACATTTTATTGTTAAATAATATTGTCTACTAGCGTCTACAGCGGACATAGGTAGGCAGGTAGATATGTAGGTAGGTAGGTACATGGCAGCTTTACGAGGTAATATCACTAGAACAGGTGACTATTGTTTACATCCTAGCAAGTTGTCAAAGTTTTGTTTACAAACTACCGTATTGAACTACATACATACATAAAGTGGTTGTTTTTTGAGAGAATGAACTACATACATACATAAAGTGGTTGTTTTTTGAGAGAAGCTCTCGTGATTTTAGACAATGTGGTGAATTTTCTACCAACAAAATACATGTGATTTTTTTCGGCTTTGTTGCTATTGCCGAGCTGCTACTACCTGGTAGAGCTGCCTTGGGTAGGTAAAAAACATTTTTTGTGTTTTATATATAAAGATAGATTACTACCTAAATTAAAGTTTAGGTAAGGTGGAAATACTGTTATTGGAAATCATATCATATCATATAAGAACGCGATAAATATGTGACTACCCGCAGATAATAATATTTTTCACAAGGAATTGAAGTATAAAAGTTATTGATTTAATTGTCATTTACCAGTACTTTATTGTGCTTCGACATAGAGTCTTCACCAACCTGGGTAAAAACAATATTTGCGAAGTACCTATACAACAAAATGAGTGAATTTGTTGTGCCTCGACGAGTATTATGCGAATTTTTCATTGACCATGGGACAAAAAGAGAATATATTCAAAAATACTTAGAAGAACACCATCATTTGTCGTCTTCAAAAAGTGAATTAGTTGTGAAAAGTATTCAAAAATCGCTTATATCCGCTTTTAACAATCGCTGGACCACATCTAACCGAACTAAAGAACGTTTCTTTAATAAAAATACAACGTGGTTAGACGGTGAATTTAAGGTACAGTTCGACGAAATACCAATGGATATCAAACCTACAACATCTGGAGAACGTGGACGCCCATCAAAGTCTTATGAAGATCTGTCAGAGAAATCGAAAAAAAGGAAGAATATGGAGTTAATTCAAGAATATGGACTCGAGAATATACATAACGCATACGTCCAGGGATTGCGGTCTGAAGGAGAATTGGAAGAAGCTTTTGTTGTTGCAATGATGCGGAATTGTGATAGAGATGAAAAAAAGATCATAAAGGAAAAATTGTTGCATGAAACTCGCAATGCAACATATTTTACGGCGGATGAAGCTTTAAGTCTTTTTGCTGATTTAGATCTTTCGAAATCACAATACGGATTACTTCGAGCAAGTCTGATTAACAAAAACTTCGATATATTGCCGTCATATATTATATTAACAAACGCAAAAAAACTGTGTTATCCTCCACCCTCCAGCATTGAAATAACCGATACAGGCGCTAAAGTTAATCTACAAGATTTGCTGGATCACACTACTGCCCGTATCTTAAAAATTGAAAATATTTACAACCCAACAAGAAGAAATCTTAAATTGTTTACCAAATGGGGATGTGATGGTTCATCGGGACAAAGTGAATATAAACAAATTTTAACAGATGAAAGTAAATTGGTCTCAGATGCAAACTTATTTATAGCATCTTTAGTACCAATAAAGCTGATTGATACAGAAACAAAAGAGGTTCTTTGCCAAAATCCGGCTTGCTCTTCTATTCGATATTGCCGACCAATTCTGATGGAATTTGCAAAAGAAACGCCCGAGAAAACCCGTTCGGTGGTCGGTGATATTCGGGGTCAAATTAATAATTTGAAAATTTTGTGAGATACATATGGGGGACCAACTAATTGAAATAAGTCACGAGCTGTTCTTAACTATGGTGGATGGAAAAGTTACACAAGTTCTAACTGACACAAGTTCTGGAGCTGTGTGTACGGTGTGTGTGGGGCTAAACCAAGCGATATGAATAATTTGGAGAAGATTGAATCAAAGCCAGATAATATAAATGCTTACAAGTACGGTTTGCATGCATGGATTAGGTGCATGGAGTTAGTTTTACATATTTCATATAATCTTTCGTTTAAAAAATGGGCTGCGAGAACTCCTGAAGATAAAAAAAGTAGAGAAGACAAGAAAAAACTTGTACAAAGTCTGTTTCGAAGCCGAATGGGATTGCATGTTGATAAACCCCGGCAAGGAAGTGGAAATAGCAATGACGGCAATACAGCTCGACGTTTTTTTGAGAACTACTACTGCTCTTCAGAAATAACAGGAGTTAATGAGGATCTTATTAAAAGGTTTTATGTTATTCTTTAGACTTTGGCATGCGGTATTGCTGTAAATCCAGAAAAATTTGGTGGAATATACTCGCGCTACTGCACAATTGTACGTTACACAATATATGTGGTATAACATGCCTTCTTCAGTACATAAGATCTTAATACATGGGGAAAGTATAATTAGACATTTTGCTGTTCTGCCTATTGGTAATTTATCTGAGGATGCCCAAGAATCTCGTAGTAAAGATTACAAAAATATCAGATTATGTCACGCTAGAAAGTGCTCTAGGTCCGCAACGAATAAAGACGTATTTCATGGTCTTTTATTTACATCAGACCCATACATATCAAGTATCAGAAAACCATCAGTCATTATTGCCAAGGAACTGTTAGACAAAGCCAAGAACCTCTTAGATATTTAAATTGTAGTTTGTATACCAATTTTTTTTTTCTATTTTATTTAGTGGATTAATAGATGTTTGTCATTTATTATATGCTATTTTCATATGTAATATTAACAAAAAAACGAAATAATAGTGTATATCATTAAACTATATAATTATCATTCAATAAGTTTTTGTATGAAAAAGTGTCATTTTTATTTTTGTATTATTTTTTTATATATTATAAATAAAATAATTCTCGCAAAAAAGAAAACCGACTTCCTCCCTCCGATTTTCATAAATTTTCAATAGAGTTATCTAAAAATCAATATTTTGGACGGACAAAATATCCATCCGATTTCCGAAATTTTTTTATGTGTTCAGCCTGTTGACAAATTTTTTCAAAAAGAAGAAAGAATTTTGAAAATCGGTTTATAAATGGCCGAGATATTCAAAAATTAATTTTTCGGGCGGACATTTTGTCCGTTCGATTTCCAAAAAAATTTATGGGACCCAACTGCAAGCAATACCTTTCAAACAAAAACAGAATTTTTAAAATCGGTTCACAAATGGCGGAGTAATATTGGAACAAAAAACAAAAAAAAAATACACACGTGAAGTCGGTTAAAAATTAACAACGAATGTACCATTATTTGATAGTACATACAGTAGAGATACTACGTACCAAATTTCAGCTATTTACTTCAATCAACGACAAAGTTACAGATTTTTGAGACGGTACGCACGATTCTGTCCCATAGTGCAGCGCGAGATTTGAAATACAAATAAAGTTGTGCAAAGTTTTATCATTCAAAATCATAGATATAGAAATGTTTGAAAATTTTTAATTTGTTATTTAATACAGCATGAGTAATATAAAAGTTAATGCAGCATGAGTAATATAAAAAGAAAACGAAAAGAATGGAGCACTTTGTTAGAAAAGAAATGAATACAGGTGAAAAACTTGATAGGAAGGTATTTGATGGAATTCTTCATATTCAACTTCAGTTTTTAATAACTTTATCCAAAAATTCAAAAGTCTATCAAAGTTTAAACGTCACTGTTTGAGGTTAAAGTTTTATTTACATCATTTTTCAAGTAAATTTGTGATTAAAGATTTTTTAAGGACTAAATTAATTTAATTTTAACATACGTAATACCTAATGCTATTTTTCTTGTACCGTGAAATAAAGACATATTGTCATTACTAAGATGTCAATATCTTCTAAAATAAGAGCATTTTTTTCTAAGCAGTGTTGTGTTAAAACAATAAAACTATAATCAATCAACTCAGTGTTGTGTTGTTTGGTGTAATAGATCTCTTGTCAATTAAAAAACACTGTATCTACTTTTTTGCTACTTATTTTTTCTTAAACTACAAAACTATATTGTGTAACTTCGAGAAAGGTTAATATAATATTATTAATGACTTATGAACGTATATGTATAGACCTCTATTTTCTACGTGAAAGATTCTTAGAGGTTGTAGACCTTTTTGTGTTCTGTTATCCGTATTGCTTTTTGATAACGTAATTAACGCTTGCTTTTATTTACAATGAATTAATATTTAGATCAAAGAGTCAGTACAGTAATTTCCTAATTATATTTACATACAATAGTTATGACCAAGCTGACTTGTCAATTACAACTATGTTGGGAATGTGGAATCTTTGGCACAATGACACTACTCAGTATATAGCACCACTACACCAAACACTTTATTTTTGCACTCGAAGCGCGTTTCGCTAACCATATTAGCTTTATTAGGAGAAATGATTGACTCATATATACTGTTGTATATTGTCAATTACAGTTTAAAAGGAAAATAACTATATTTAATTTATAGTATAGGTATACAACAATAGAAATAAGTTCTTTATAGGAGGAATATTATAACAGGTAATTACATCTTCAAAATTTTAATAGTAACCATAATTACCATCAAAATGGACTTAGATTAAGTGTACTGTCCATTTAACGAACTTATTTTTTTTTACCCTCTGGTACACATCGTCTGACAAAATCATATTACAAAAATTTCTTTGGAATCACATTAAAATTTTTCTTATTTTAATAGCATATTTGATTCAATAATCGATTTATATCAGTTATTTCAATAATCCCATTCCCCAGTGGTTTTGTGATCTCAACACGACACTTAATATTTAAACTGTAAAACCCAGCTTATAAGAAAATTAAATATACTGTTTAAAATTTGAAAATAATAAATATGTTGTTATAGGTTCTGTATTCCTTATAATATATTCACAGAAACTTTTGAAAGATTGGAATGAAAAAGGAGCAATGTAATTTATAGAGAAAAACAGAAAAAAAAGTCACTTTCAGAGTATTAAACAGTGTTAAATTTATAAGGTTTATTATTAGAAAAGGTGTGTCAAACAATTAATACAGATGAAGTTATTGAAAATTAGAAGCCTCTTGAGAATACACCTTTTAGAAAAAAAAAATGTTTTATTTATAATTTACACAAATATAAATAGTTTTAATTAACTGAATACTAGTTTACACAAAAATAAATCTTTCTAAAAACCAGAATTTGGAGGATTATTTATTAATCATAAAAAAATTACACAGGTACACAAAAAAAGTTTTTCACTACCGAACAGATCGCTGTACCTATATGTATTTTTGGGCGCTGAAACCGAATCCGAGGTCAGAATTGAGCAATCACGTCAGGATTTTTAAATAACCAGCCGAAGTTTAGAAATAAATTTCAAGCTTTAATGACCAAATCACTCTACCAATACGAACGTTTTATTAAATCAATCAAGGTTCCCTGGAAGGCCGTCTCTTGAGCAAACAGGCCTAAAAAAATGTACATTAGTAATGATAATATTGTTTCATGCATATGTATTTTTTCAAAAATGCATTTAAGATAGTGAAAAGTTGTCTTGTGAAAGCAAGCAATAGAGGTTTATTAAAATAATTAACAACTCCAACAACTTTAATCGCATACCATGATTTCTATGAAATCATTGTTTCAACTAAAAATAGAGGAACTGCAAAAAAAAATCCTTAATGCAGCAACTTAAACTTTGATGGATAATACTGTTGATGATTACATGTGATGCAAATAAAGCATAATTAAATTTAGTTATGATTTAGAATAATAGTCTTAGCGCGCCCTGATTGAGTTAGAAATTTCTTATTTGCAAATTTTAGAGCATAAAAAAGTGTGACTCGAGCAAATAATTTGCGAAAATAGTGAAGTCACTGATCATTTTATACCTCCGTAACAAAATGTTTTATTTTAACAGCAGTCAACGTACGGAACACTAATTTGCGCAAGTTCACACTTGCACTTGACTGTTTTTTTTTTCAAAGATTACAGTAAAAAAGCGTCCAGTTTTTCCAAATATTTGTAAGTTGTAATAATTGATGTGCAATACCTCAATTATTTTACATTCCATTCGCCGCTCCATGGCCTGTTTCAATAGGTAACTCATTTGCAAGAACTCCAATATCAATGTCAGTTAATAATTGATCCAAAATATCCAACTCTGATCCTATATTAACATCTGAATACGCATGGTCGAATAAACGATTTTTCAAATCATATTTAAACATTTTCTGAGAAAAATGTGAGGCGCATATTTTATATTTTTTGCACAAATTTTCAATTGGACAATTAATGACGCGTTTAGTTGCTGCAAGCCAAATCTTTGCCCTATAACCAAAATAAACCAATTTATCCGCGTACGATTTCTTACGCAATTCATATTCTTTAATTAAATCACTTACCTTTCAACATCTTTGGGGAAGAAGAAGAAACTAACGCCCCGCGTACAGTTTGAATTATTTTTGCAATTCTCAACGGCACAATAACCTCCTTTCCCTATGATTATATAAATTATTTCTTAACCTTTTCGATTCTCTTCACTTACAAACGTTTTTAATTCCCTTTTTTTCTACAAACTCTCTTCCTTCTGTCTTCATATTCATATAAACTGCAGTCACATCAAGAAACGATGGACAATACATTTCCAAAGACACATTCCGAGATCGGATGTAAACACTGAGCGGCCATTTTGAAAAAGGACCCGTCGACCAACGCGCCTTCAAAATCTCGTCGCCAAATTGGAGCTCAGTTTCGCTACTGTAGTATGTTTACTGTACTTATACATTACAAACAGAATTCTTAATTTTGTTTAGTAAATTGTTGAAAATTAAACATTTACATCTGTAATATACATCTCCATGTAACTAATTTTGTATTATCTTAACCCAGTGTTAATTAAAGTCACTTCGTAGATACCAGTGCCAGAAGTCATGCATTAAACATAAAGATTAATTTGAACTGCTTTGTTAATGTTTGCATTTATTTTTCTACAAGATTAAACAGACGAAACGAGCTAGCTCGTTGCAATGGGCTCTATCCTTCGTCTTTTTTATGGATTCGGCATAATATGCGCCACAGAAGCGATGCGTGTGCGGAACAAGGGATTTACGTTATTCCCTGGAAAGGTCCTGAAATCCAATCTAGAGCTTTGCAGATGACCATACTTGGGAGCAAATATGTCTTGGCATGAACATGTCGCTTGCAGAGCAAAAAGAGCTTCTCGGAAGCTGGGAATACTATTTCGAACTAGAAAGCTTTATAAAGTCCGATTAATGTGTAAACATCCGTCTATATTATTCTTCTTGTCAACATGTTAAGTATATTTAAAAACTTAAAATCGTAGGTCTTCTGTCATCTGAAGTTATTTACGACAATCGCTCTGTTATCTATCTCGGTTATTTGTACATATGCAAGAAAGTCAGCGAACAACCTGTAAATGAGGTTCAGTTTATTACTCCTCGTACATTACTTTTCAAGCAGTCTTTTATATGGAGAATATCCTCCCTTTGGAATGATGTACCCAGGACTCTTTCCCACCGAGTACAACGTACAGCGAATCAAGACCAATGTGCGCTTTTTTTTTTTTTTCCGCACACTCGTCACTCATATCGCGCTGTAGGAATTTCTCTGCAGCAAAAATTTCGCTGTTTTTACACTTTCATTGCTAGTTTTAGCTAAAAATGGATATTTTTTTAATCTGTTCATTATTTAAATAAAAAATTAAATATGTTCCACACTCTTAGCGTACTAGATGCCATAACATAGATATATTCCTGGTAATTTGTCAGTTCGTGCAATGAACACGACTCGAACACGGCCTAAATGCTAATCTCGAATATTTCTCTGGATGCAAACGCATATAGATGCAGTTATTATGTAAAATTCAGCAGCAAATACGACGCGTATTTGCTGCTAGATAACATCTACACTACTTGACCTATGAACTTTATTTTTACCATTGGCGGAACAGAGATTCTTCTTCTAATTCTTTTTTTCTTAAGTTAAAAATATTATTTTAATACTCATTAACTAATGTTACTCTATAACGATGTAGTCAACTATTAATCTTAGCCTCTACTTTAATAATTATATTAGAGCCTTGAGCTGACTCTTTGTTGAAGTTGACGCTTTACTATTACTGTGTCCTATTCTTCTTAGTGTTCCATGCGGAACACTTATGGGATTACTTCGGTGTCTGTCTATCACACTCGATTTTCTCCGAAAGTATTTGACATATTTTATCACAATTATAGGACTTGATACTACTCAGTATATATCACCACTATACCAAACACTTTACTTTTGCACTCGACGCACGTTTCGCTAACCACGTTAGCTCCGTCAGGAGCGATGATTGACTAAAGCTAAACTACAAATCTACCCTATTTATACTTAGCCTAACTCTTGAATTACTCAGGCGGAACTAATGGCATAGGCAAGGCCATCAGTTCCGGTCAAGGAACCAGTAGAGAGGACTATTAAAAATCTTATCTTTGGGATTTCCTAAGATATTCCTCAGATTGTCTGATGGCTTATAGGCTAAGGTGAGGCCTACCTTATTAAATACCTTATTGTATCCTCTGCTATATTTCAGATTATATGATATGGAAGATATACTTGGTACTTATTTTCTTCGCGTGTAAAAAAGGTGGAATTCTAAATATTTACCCTGAACTTATATCTGTTTATCAACGTGTTTATCAAGCCATTGTCTTAACCATTAACTCTAGTTATATTTCTAATACAATTCCTTTCATTATTTTAAGTTTACTCTATTTAGAGGAAAAGTGATCAAATGAACGAAAAAATCTAATGCGGCTAATTTGTGTTGTTTGCAATGAAACGAATCATCAGAAGTAAGTATATCTATCTGTTACTGTGTCTTTTCTACAGATATCAAATTCTAACCTATTATTATTTTTTATAATTAGAATATGTAGAAAAGGCAGTTGTCCTTTGTTCTCAATTCGTAAGTGAATTTAATGAAATCATATCGGCTATTTAATTTTTAAACAAAATCATCTATATTTGCTTTCTTTTTGTCAAAAATCGCGAGAGAACATCATCCACATACCTATACCATTCCCTTAGGAAATACTCAAATTCTTGGCTGGCTTCGGTTTCAAACTTACTTATGAATTTTCCTGTGGAACTCACTCCATACTTCATATTCAATGTTGTTTCATCCTGAAGTAAGTTTTTTGAATATGCTGTATGATTCTACTTCTAACATACTACATTTTGTGTACAAATTTTTGATTTCTAAATCAAGCTATTTTTGTGCTAAAATTTAAATTAAATGTGAGTAATTCGACAATACCAAAGTTGTATTGCTTACCCAAAATTCACGAACCTCGAAAAGCAATGCGAACCATTGTTTCATCGGTCGGATCACCCGGGGTAAAATCGGAAGTGAAAAAAAATTGCCAAAAATCACTCTCCCTCCACCCTGTGTCTAACAGTACTAATCAGAAAATTTCCAAAACATTCTGGAATATTCTCTATAAGGTGTAGATTGAATAAAAATTATCTGGAGTGCCTTAACCTTGATAATTTATCTGGTCTATAAAAAAAAATCAAAAAATCGCGGTCCTCTAACCCTGTGTTACACTTTATACTCCTCTTATCACGTTCTTCTCTTAGGAATAAACTACATGTTTCCCTAACGTGTATACACTGTGCAATATAATATCCCATTAAAATTAGATGTTTTAATTATTTAGGATCTTATTAATTACATGTATTACCATCCTGTGTATATTTCTTCATTCACAAACCTACTAATCTAATAATTCTGACAGAACATTCCCTATTCATAGAAATATCCCGCAGTCGATCAGTTTATTCCTCTCTGATGGCAGTTAATAATACTCGGGCCTGATTTCAAAGTTCATATTGACAAATTAATTTGTTCTGATTTACCAGATATTTGCATAAGCTGAACGATAACTGAGAGAAGCACCATGTAAATTTTTTCTTTAGAAATTTTAGAAAATCCCTAACTACACTAATACAATAAAGAAGTAAAGTATGTGGGTGTGTTTATTTATTTGTTAGAGGTAATCTCTGGAAGTACTGATCAAATTTAAAAAATATATATATATATATATATATATATATATTGGTATGTAGCCTGTACTTTTTGGATGAACATAAGATATATTTTATGAGGTTGTGACAAAAGGGAGCTGACCAGTGACAATTTTAGTGACGCAAGTCAACGTGCAAACAGTCAAGCGACGACTTGTTGGCAAACGCTACCTTTACAGTAAAAGATATATAAAATTGATGTATAAAAGAATTGTAGAACACAAATGGGCCTACAAAAAGTCCGCGACAGCATATATCTGTCAGCTAAGGTTAACCAACAAAATTGAAACATAGGTATTAAAAATAGACATGATTAACTAATACGAGGCTGGTTTGAAAAGTCCGTGCAAAGTCCGAGAGATGGCACCACCGACGCGTATCGAGGTCATGTTTAGTTAGTAGCATCTCTTGAATGAACGCACACCAAGTTTGAGCCATATTGGTCTATTTCTTTGGGTTTGGCATTCGTGTGAATCAAGGAAGTCGAGTGATTTTCAAGAAATGGACGAAAAAGAATTTCGTGTGGTGATTAAACATTACTTTATGAAAGCCAAAACGCCTCAGGAGACTAAAGAGAAGCTTGATAAACATTATGGTGACTCTGCACCTTCGATTAAAACAGTTTATAAGTGGTTTCAAAATTTTCGGACTGGCCATATGGGCACAAGTGACGCTGAACGTTCTGGACGGCCTGTGGAGGTTACGACTCCAGAAATCATTGATCAAATCCATGATATGGTGATGGATGACAGAAGAGTTAAGGTGCGTGAGATTGCTATTGCTGTGGGTATCTCGACTGAACGGGTACATAATATTTTGCATAAACATTTGGACATGAGAAAGCTATCCGCAAGATGGGTGCCGCGATTGCTCACGCTTGACCAAAAACGGAATCGTATGAAGTGTTGCAAGGATGGTTTGCAGCTGTTCCAGAAGAATCCGGAGGACTTTAAGCGTCGTTTCGTCACTGTGGATGAAACATGGATACATTACTATACTCCTGAGACCAAACAACAATCTAAGCAATGGGTTACCAAGGGGGAATCTGCACCAAAAAAGGCGAAGACCGTTCCTTCGGCCGGAAAGGTTATGGCGACTGTCTTTTGGGATTCGCAAGGGATAATCCTCATCGACTATCTGGAAAAGGGTAAAACTATTACAGGTGAATATTATTCATCGTTATTGGACCGTTTGAAAACCGAGCTGCAAAGAAAAACGCCCGCGATTGGCCCTTTTCCACCACGACAACGCACCCGCACACACCTCAGCAGTTGTGGTAGCAAAATTAATGGAAATAGGATTCCAACTCGTTTCACATCTCCCCTATTCTCCAGACTTGGCTCCCTCGGACTACTATTTGTTCCCCAATTTGAAGAAATGGCTGGCGGGACAAAGATTTTATTCAAACGAGGAGGTGATTGCAGACACTAATGGATATTTTGCAGACTTGGACAAATCCTATTATTCGGAAGGGATCAACAAACTAGAACATCGTTGGACGAAGTGTATAAGCCTAAAAGGAGACTATGTAGAAAAATAAAAAAGGTTTACCCCAAACACATAAGTAGTTTTTATTTTTGCACGGACTTTTCAAACCAGCCTCGTAAATCTGTCGAGAGTTGTTTAAACAGCTACAATTAAATCCTTATCAAAGTAAATATGTTCTTCGTTACATGCAAATAAAAATTATCCTTTACACCAAACCATTTGGATAAGTAATTTAGATTTTACGGGCGTGTTTTTGGATAAGCATAACTAGAAGTAACTACACATGCGGCAATACAGTTTTTAAAAATTTAACTATCTTGGACGGCCTGCGTAACAGCTTTTCAGAAGACAACTTAGTATTTGCAGTCTTTGGAGGTGGAGAGAACACATTGTATCGACTCCTGCTTCATGGAGGTATCCCAATGTAATACTCTGTGACCATTCGGTAAAAATAACTCTTCTCGTGCTCTAAATGTTTCTTTTTGTGCCAATTTTTGTTTTAGCGTAAATTTGGGGATCAATCTTGCAGAATTTTTTTCCCTCTTGAAACTCTAGTTCCGGATAATTCAGCTTATTTAGCAAGCAGTAAAATCTTCATGCGTTTCACAGTAGAAAATCCTCAACAACACTGATGATGTCATCAGTTCTTGTTTAACCGGTATTGCCGATCTGGGACTATCCTTTTTTTTCTTGAAAATAAGATGGGCCGACATTACTGTACACTGGGCCTTTGCAAAAGTGCAAATCACAACAGTCGTTTAACCAAAGAGGATATTATTTCTACCAAATTAAGCAAATGTAGTTATATTGTTTACCCCCGGTTTAATATTAATAAATTCTATCATTTGTTGATCGATGAAAAAGCCAGGACCCTGACTGTGTGGTGGAGCTGTCAAAAGCACGATGCACAGGATCCGGCGATATAATTAATGCCGTTCATATCATTATATTTTCATTTTGTAATCAAAGTCTTGTCAATAAACGTGTGTTTTGATTAATTGGAATCGGTGGGTTATTCGATGCATCGATGACAGGGTGCAACGAAATGCAGGTTTTGTATTTGTTTCGTGCCGATATAATGTAATCGACCGCGTCCGATTATTATTTGATTTCTACGGGTATGATTGTCACTGAATGTTGGTGAGAGAACTGTTAT
The DNA here is from genome assembly GCA_019049505.1 of Pachyrhynchus sulphureomaculatus. Lineage (NCBI taxonomy): Eukaryota > Metazoa > Arthropoda > Insecta > Coleoptera > Curculionidae > Pachyrhynchus > Pachyrhynchus sulphureomaculatus. The sequence goes on along the minus strand of CM032454.1, from coordinate 214,226,833 downwards.
TTGGGTAAAATAAGAAAATGATTTATTTAAGGGAAGTAATCGTACGTTTACAAGGTTAGACGGTCTCAGTTTGTCTGTCCGTCCGTCTGTCACACCCGATTTGAACTATTTGACATAGAAAGTTGAAAGGGTCTAGGCGGTTAAGATGGTGAAAAATGCCCCCAGCGTTTTTGGAAAACAAAAAATATCCTCATGTAGAACATAAAAAAATATGACTTTCCTGAAATTTTCAGCCCTCTAGACCTTCCCATAACCTCAAAAATCTATAAAACGCGATATCTCCGGTTCTATTCATCGTAAAAAACCTCTTTTTTCAAATTGTAGGATTTTTTATTGCCTACAACATGCTATTTTTTATAAAAAATTTTGGCGCGAAATTCAAATTGTTTTGAGCGTTTTAAATTTTTAAAATTGAATTAAAAAAAACTAGGACTTACACAGGCCCAAAAAAAAAATATGTATTGTGTATTTTATGTCAAACTATGCCTGTGAATTTTTTCAGATTTTTAGAGGTGGGGAAAATGGTTACAAACGCGAAAAAACCGCTTTTTTTCGTCGTTTTTCCGCATTTTTATCTACTTTTGGGGCACACAATTTCGTTGTAGATCCTCAGTTGCTTCAAAATTATATATATATATATATATATATATATATATATATATATATATATATATATATATATACTAGCCGGGCCCGCGGCTCCGCTCGCGTGGACTTGATTCACTACTATCGTCACTGCTTATTCCTTATGTTACCCAACGTAATAAAATATCTCCTATTATTTCTCCTTATTTCCCATTATCTCTCCATAATTTCCATTATCTAGGCTTATCTCTGCTCATCTCCCATTATTTCTCCTTATCTCCCATTATTTCTCCTTATCTCCCATTATTTCTCCTTATCTCCCATTATCTCACCATAACTCCCATTATCTAGACTTATCTCTGCTTATCTCCCATTATCTCTCCTTATCTCCCATTATTTATACTTATCTCCCATTATCTCACCTTATCTCCCATTATCGAGGCTTATCTCGACTTATCTCCCATTATTTCTCCTTATCTCCCATTATCTCACCTTATCTCCCATTATCTAGGTTTATATCGAATTATATAGAACATTTAAATTTATAAAAACACGTAAATCGGATAAGTGGTTCTCGAGTGATAAGCGCACTAACGGACAGACAGACAGACAGACAGACAGAGAGACGTTGCATTTTATATATATTGTATTCTTTGCTACATGATATTGTTCCATATTTAATGCTTTATGGAGTGTATTGCAAGAGAACGCGCTAGCGGCAAACTTTTCTCCGGACTTCATTCACTATTATCGTCATTGCTTATTCCTTATATCACCTAATAAAATATATCCTATAACCTGGCCAGAGAACATATGTATGTTTAAAAAAAAAGCACGTAAATCGGTGGCTCTCCAGTGATAAGCACACTAACGGACGGACGGACAGACAGACAGACAGACAGAGAGACATTGCATTTTATATATATTATAGATATTCTCTGCTATATAATATTGTTCCATATTTAATGGTTTGGACTGTGTATTGCAAGAGAACGTGCTAGCGGCAAACGTCCGACTTCATTTACTATTATTGTCACTGCTCATTCCTTATGCTACCTATCGTAATAAAATATAGCCTATAACCTGGCCGGAGAACATAAGTATGTTTAAAAAAAAAAAGTACGAAAATCGGATAAGTGGTTCTCCAGTGATAAGCGCACTAACGGACAGACAGACAGACAGAGATACGTTGCATTTTATATATATTATAGTTGTAATAAAATATATACCTAGTTATAACCTGGTCAGAGAACATATGTATGAATTAAAAAAAATCACGTAAATCGGATAAGTGGTTCTCGAGGGATAAGCGCATTAACGGACAGACAGACAGACAAACATTGCATTTTATATATATTATAGATATAGATTATTATTATTATTATATAACCTGGCCAAAGAATATATGTATGAATTTAAAAAAAGACAGGTAAATCTGATAAGTGGTTCCCGCGTGATAAACGCACTAATGGACAGACAGACACACAGAGAGACATTGGATTATACATTACAGATATCTTTTGCTACATAATATTGTTCCATATTTAATGGTTTAGGCTGTGTATTGCAAAGGCACGCGCTAGCGGCAAACTTATTTCCGACATCATTCACTATTTTACATCACTGCTCATTCCTTATGCTACCTATCGTAATAAAATATAGCTTATAACCTAGCCAGAGAACATATGTATGTTTTAAAAAAAAAGTACGTAAATCGGATAAGTGGTTCTTCAGTGATAGGCGCACTAACGGACAGACAGACAGAGAGACGTTGCATTTTATATATATTATAGATATATATATATATATATATATATATATATATATATATATATATATATATATATATATATATATATATATATATATATATTATCGAAATACTATTGAATCATTTTATGTAATATAAAAAACATATTGCGCCATTTTGCCCTTTAAAATCACGATTAAGACGAGATTAAGGCAAGTTTAAAACAAGATTCAGGCAAGATGAACACATTTTTAAGTTATTTTTTTTGTTTTGAGTAAATAGTCATACTTCATAATTCATCCAAATATATACTTTGATAGAAATTAAAACATTTCTGTTTATAAAAACATCATATTGAAAAAAGATTTTCTATATTTAATTGAATTAGCGTTAACTTGGTAAAAATCCATATTCAACAAATTAAATACACATGTAAGTGTGATTTTTACTTTATAATATAAATATTTTTTTACTTTATATTAATAATATTAAGTAAAAATCACACTTACATGTGTATTTAATTTGTTGAATATGGATTTTTACCAAGTTAACGCTAATTCAATTACATATAGAAAATCTTTTTTCTCTATGATGTTTTTATAAACAGAAATGTTTTAATTTCTATAAAATTATATATTTTGATGAATTATAAAGTATGACTAATTACTCAAAACAAAAAAAAATAACTTAAAAAATGTGTTAATCTTGCCTTAATCTTGTCTTAATCGTGATTTTAAAGGGAAAAAAATGGCGCAATATGGTCTTTATATTACATAAAATGATTCAATAGTATTTCGATAATATATATATATATATATATATATATATATATATATATATATATATATATATATATAATTTTGAAGCAACTGAGGATCTACAACGAAATTCTGTGCCCCAAAAGTAGGTAAAAAAAAAAAAAAAAAAAAAAAAAAAAAAAAAAAACGACGAAAAAAGCGGTTTTTCGCGTTTGTAACCATTTTCCCCCCCACCTCTAAAAATCTGAAAAAATTCACAGGCATAGTTTGACATAAAATACACAATATATATTTTTTTTGGGCCTGAGTAAGTCCTAGTTTTTTTTTTAATTCAATTTTAAAAATTTAAAACCCCCAAAACAATTTGAATTTCGCGCCAAAATTTTTTATGAAAAATAGCATGTTGCAGGCAATAAAAAATCCTACAATTTGAAAAAAAAAGAGGTTTCTACAATGACTAGAACCGGAGATATCGCCAAAAAATCGAAAATCACGTTTTATTGATTTTTGAGGTTATGGGAAGGTCTAGAGGGCTGAAAATTTCAGGAAAGTCATATTTTTTTATGTTCTATATGAGGACATTTTTTGTTTTTCAAAAGCGCTGGGGGCATTTTTCACCAGCTTAACCGCCTAGTCCAGGGATGTCAAAGATACGGCCCGCGGGCCGCATCCGTCCCCCGGGACGTATCAATAAGGCCCGCGATCGCAATGAAGAATCATAATTTTTAACAACCGTATATTATATACTATATAATTAAATAAATAAAATGTTATAATAATTCAGTATTTTTTTTATTTGAATCTGGCCCGCCTACACATTCTAAATTTAATATATGGCCCTCTGCAAAATTGAGTTTGACACCTCTGGGCCTAGACCCTTTGTCACAAATATAAAAATTGATAGCCCAATGAAAGCCGCGTAGTTCTGAGCGTTAAATTTTAATTTAAGTTAGTTTGGGGGGTGAAATCCGAAGTGAGAGGTATAAAATGATCAGTGATGAGATGAGATGACATTCCAGAGTTTTTCTTAAATTTTTGTATCAGTATATTCCGAGATAAGGGGGGGCGTCGATTTTTGGCAATTTATACAAAGAAAAGCGTGCGCAAGTGTTACATGTATAATCTATAATATATATATATATATAAAATGCAACGTCTCTCTGTCTGTCTGTCTGTAATTTTTATAGATAGATATGACGTTGGCTTTAGGGCATTCTCAAATTTTGATTTTCTGAAAATAATGCTTTGATATTGTGCATCTATAACATATATAAAATGCAACGTGACTTTGTCTGTGCGCTTATCACCTTTTTTTTAAAACATACTTATGTTCTCTGGCCAGGTTATAGGCTATATTTTATTACGATAGGTAGCATAAGGAATGAGCAGTGACGATAAGAGTGAATGAAGTCGCAAATAAGTTTGCTGCTAGCGCGTTCCCTTGCAATACACAGCCTAAACCATTAAATATGGAACAATATTATGTACTAGAGAATATCTATAATCTATAATATATATATATATATATATATATATATATATATATATATATATATATATATATATATATATATATATATATATATATATATATATATATATATATATATATATATATATATATATATATGTATATATATATATATATATATATATATATATATATATATATATATATATATATAAAATGCAACGTCTCTCTGTCTGTCTGTGGGTCCGTTAGTGCGCTTATCCCTCGAGAACAACTTATCCGATTTACGTGATTTTTTAAATTCATACATATGTTCTCTGACCAGGTTATAGATATACATTTTATTACATCTATAATATATATAAAATGCAATGTATCTCTGTCTGTCTGTCCGTCCGTTAGTGCGCTTATCACTGGAGAACCACTTATCCGATTCACGTACTTTTTTTTTAAAAAACATACGTATGTTTTCTGGCCAGGTTATAGACTATATTTTATTATGATAGGTAGCAAAAGGAATGAGCAGTGACGATAATAGTGAATGAAGTCGGAAAAAACTTTTTGTTAGCGCGTTCTCTTGCAATACACAGCCTAAACCATTAAATATGGAACAATATTACGCAAAGAATATCTGTAATCTATAATATATATAAAATGCAATGTCTCTCTGTCTGTCCACTAGAACCACTTATCCAATTTACGTGTTTTTTTTTTTTAATTCATACATTTATTCTCTGGCTAGGTTATCTTATATCTATAATATATGTAAAATGCAACGTCTCTCTGTCTGTCTCTCTGCCTGTCTGTCTGTTTGTTCGTTAGTGTGCTTATCACTGGAGAACCACATACATATGTTCTCTGGCTATCTATAATATATATAAAATGTAACGTCTCTCTGTCTGTCTGTCTGTCCGTTAGTGTGCTTATCACTTGAGAACCACTTATCCTATTTACGTGTTTTTGTAAATTTATACATATGTTCTATATAATTCGATATAAGCCTAGATAATGGGAGATAAGGTGAGATAATGGGAGATAAGGAGAAATAATGGGAGATAAGGAGAAATATTGCGAGATAAGTCGAAATAAGCCTAGATAATGGGAGATAAGGTGAGATAATGTGAGATAAGGGGAAATAATGGGAAATGAGCAGAGATAAGGCTTGATAATAGAAATTATGTAGAGATAATGGGAGATGAGGAGAAATAATGGGAGATAAGGGGAAATAATGGCAAATATTTTATTGTGTTAGGTAACATAAGGAATAAGCAATGAGGAGCGCGGGCACTGCTAGTCATATATATTTTTGAACTCGTGTTTTCACACCCTTTCATTTGACACCTCACTCGATGACCTGGTAACAGATAAAATATGAAATGAAATGCTCTCGTAATAATGTTCTCTCAATCTACACTATATGAAGAATATTCCAGAATTTTTTCAAAATTTTCTAATCAGTACTTTCCGAGATAGGGTGGGGGACAGGGGTTTTTGGCCTTTTTTTTTAAATAACAAAAAGAAGAGCGTGCGCAAGTATTACTTTATTTGTATTTTTGAACTCGTGCTTTCACAAGCTTTCATTTGACACCACACTCGATGACCTGGTAAAAACTATTTTTTTAACTTCTCATTTCACCCCCGAAACTAACCCCTTAAGTCAAAATTTAACTTTCAAAAATACACGGCTCTTATTGGGACATCAATTTCTATATTTGTGCCAACTTTCTATGTCAAATATGGTAGTTTCTGAAAAAATCGAGTGTGACGACTGATGCACAGTCACCGAAGTGACTGACATAAGGGTTCCGTACGAAACACTAATAAGATAAGTCAAAAGGTCATTTTACGATAATAATAATTTCCTCATCGGGAAGAGTAAAAATCATTTTTTTTGCATTTCTGTATAGTTTAGTGTAACTAGATCACGAAAAACAATTTATTATTTTCGTCGGTTTGACTATCGATCTGTGTGTCTGTCTATCTGCCATTCCATCTGCCTTTTTATCTGTCTGTCCATGTGTTGCCGTAATAACTACCGAATAAAATGCGACGTGCGATATGTATTGGTGCATAAATTGTATTACTGTTAAAGCGAGAGCAAGAGAGCTATCTTGCTTCAGAGGAAAGGAGTGAGGGCCAATTAATTTTTCAATAGTATTATGGCCATTTCGCGGGCAAAACGTCGGAAAGTTACTCGAAATTGACAAAATTTAATCTCAAGAACCATGATTTCTCATATACATGTAACTTATTTTTTAATTAATTTACCAGTTCTAGCTTCGTTTGCATAACTTTAAACATTGACTATTTTCCATACACTTAACGTTCAGGGTATGTAACATTCTTTTAACGAACTTAATAAATTATCTTAGATTTTATTTCATAAGGTTCTAAATCTGACAACATTGGTCACGTCCCAAATTGCAGAGTGGCCCATAATTTCGTGGGCAGCTAAGCAGTGCTTTCGGAAAATGGCTCCTGTGGGAAATTCAGCTATTTCCCATTTTTATTTTCCTATCTCTGTGGTTTTCGACGATCTAAGAAAGTCGTCGTAATGGTGCATAAAAACGAAAGTAGGTGTCGAACAGTTAGGAAGATGTTTGAACGTAATTTGTCAGTTTGTAAGATCTGTAAAACGACGAAAATAAAAGAAGTTCAATGGAATTGGACAATTACAATTTGTAATAGTGTAAATAAAGCCATTTTTAATTTTAAGGCGTATACTCTGAATATATTACTATCCAACTATATTTATTTTCTGAAAATTATACGAGACATTGTCAGATACCTCTTCTATGGTATTACAATGACTCAGATGACAAACCGTTTGAGAGTACTCGATTACCGAAATAACAGACACCACTCAGGTGTTTAAACTAAAAATTCGAATAAAAAATCTCCGAACTAAACTGATCTTTACATTGACATAACGAATGAGAAGTCACTAGATATTTGAGCAACCACTCAATTAGGGAAATTGTAAGTAGTACCAAATACTCAATTTATCAACACTACTCGTCGTACAATCCCAATGAGCGTGGAAAGGTACAAATCAAGTATTCACAATTCACTACAATAATCGGTTTCCATTTGTGATGCAGACCTTGAGGCTTAGATCGTGATAATGATTAGATTGATTACCTAATCTTTGATTTATTAAAACCGCGAATCGTACAAATACTGGTTTTTCTTAAATGTTCTATTAAAGCATACTTTATATCACTCAAATAAAAATCTTAAATTTGTAATAAACATGCACTATTAGTAGTATTATTGCTAGTAGTGGAAGATATGTCCGGTCGGTAGCAGAACAGTATAGATGAAGAAGCACCAAATGAATATGAATATAATAGCTAGAATTGTGGACTTCAACATATGACAATATTTATGGGGTGCGGAAAGTGTCGGCGAATATACCGAGCAGTGCATGACTGGTTGCACCCAAAGGATTTTTCCACAAGAATTAGAACACCGTGTAAACGTCGGATGACTTATGTTAAGTGCAGGGAAGATTATGTAGAAAAACTAGCCGTGCCCGCGGCTCCCCTCGCGTGGACTTGATTCACTACTATCGTCACTGCTTATTCCTTATGTTACCTAGCGTAATAAAATATCTGCCATTATTTCCTCTTATCTCCCATTATTTTTCCTTATCTTCCATTTTCTCTCCATAATTTCCATTATCTAGGCTTGTCTCTGCTCATCTCCCATTATTTCTTCTTATCTCTCATTATTTCTCCTTATCTCCCATTATCTCACTTTATCTTCCATTATCTAGGCTTATCTCGACTTATCTCGTAATATTTCTTCTTATCTCCCGTTATTTCTCCTTATCTCCCATTATCTCACCATAACTCCCATTATCTAGACTTATCTCCACTTATCTCCCATTATTTATACTTGTCTTCCATTATCTCACCTTATCTCCCGTTATCTAGGCTTATATCGAATTGTATAGAACATATGTATAAATTTATAAAAAGGCCTAAATCGAATAAGTGGTTCTCAAGTGATAAGCGCACTAACAGACAGACAGAGAGACGTTGCATTTTATATACATTATGTTCTTTGCAACATGACATTGTTGCTTATTTAATAGTTTAGGAAGTGTATTGCAAGAGAACGCGCTATCGGTAACCTTTTTTCCGACTTGATTCACTATTATCGTCACTGCTTATTCTTTATGTTACCTAACGCAATAAAATATATCCTATAACTTGGCCAGAGAACATCTGTTTGTTTTAAAAAAAAAAGCACGTAACGCACTAACGGACAGACAGACAGATAGACAGGCAGAGAGACGTTGCATTTTATATACATTATATATAGATCCTGGCCAGAGAACATATGTATGTTTTAAAAAAAAGCACGTAAATCGGATAAGTGGTTCTGCAGTGATAAGCGCTCTAACGGACAGACAGACGGACAGGCAGAGAGACAGGTAGACAAACAGACAGAGAGACGTTGCATTTTATATATATTATAGATATAAGATTATAGATAACCTGGCCAGAAAACATATGTATGTTTTAAAAAAAAAGTACATAAATCGGATAAGTGATTCTCCAGTGATAAGCACATCAACGGACAGACAGAGATACGTTGCATTATATATATATATATATATATATATATATATATATATATATATATATATATCATAGATGTAATAAAATATGTATCTATAACCTGGTCAGAGAACATATGTATGAATTTAAAAAATTACGTATATCGGATAAGTGGTTCTCGAGGGATAAGCGCACTAACGGACAGACAGACAGGTGTTGCATTTTATATATATTATAGATATAGATTATTATTATTATTATGATTGTTCTCGTTTTTCTTTCTCACATTTGGTCAATGTGGTTCCATGTTTGGCTGACGGGCGCAAACCAAGTCAGCACAAACGCATTACTATTGTGTATTAAGGAATGACCTGACAATGTTACATGTTTTCAAAATCACTGACTTCTGAATGTTTTTGTGTATGTTTGTGTTGAGTCCTAATTGTACTAAGTGTGGTGTGAATGTTGTTGGTGTAAGGCCTGTGGCTGATATAATGAGGGGGACAATGATGACTTTTTCTTGTTTCCATAGCCTTTTTATTTCCGTTGCAAGATCTGTGTATTTGGAAATTTTCTCTGTGTATTTCGTTTGGATGTTTGTGTCGTTGGGGACAGCTATGTCAATTAGATAGGTGACTTTTTCTTTTTTGCACTGAAAAGTAATATCGGGTCTATTGGCGGAGACCGTTTTATCTGTATGGATACCGATGTCCCAGTAGAGCTTGTAATCTTCATTTTCAAGTATGGATGTTGGCGTGTATTTGTAGTAGGGATCTGTGTTTTCTATGAGTTTGTATGTTGTGGCCAGTGCTTGGTGAACTACTTTGGCAGCTGAATCATGCCTGGCTGTGTACTCTGTTCCGGCCAATATTTTACATCCGCTCGTTATGTGTTCGATCGTTTCTTTCTGCTGGTGGCATTTCCTACATCTGTCCTCTGCAATAGTCGGGTCTTTGATGATATGCTTTTGGTAGTTTCTGGTTAATATGACTTTATCCTGGATGGCAAGTAAGAAGCCTTCAGTCTCAGGGAATAGCTGCCCATCCTGTAACCAGGTGTATGATTGTTTTTTATTTACGTGGTCTTGTTCTATGTGGTATCTGTGTTTTCCGTGGAGTGTTTTCTCTGACCACGTTTTCATCTTTTCCTGTTGTAATTGGGTGTGACTGTGTGTGTCTGCTGAGTGGTCTGCCCGGGCTAAGTCGAGAGGTGTGTAGTTTTTGTCTGCTTTCACTGTCGCTGTGTGGAGGCTGGTTTGCTTGCTGTGAAAGAATTTCCTAAGTGTTTGTATTTGTTTTGTGTGTAATGATCTGATGTCTATAATTCCTCTTCCTCCTGCCTTCCTCTCGATGGTAAGTCTTTCTTTGCATCCGTTGGGGTGTAATTTCCTGTATTTGGTGAATTGAGATCGTATAAGGATGTGAATATTTTCTATGTCTGTTTGTGACCATTTGATGATACCAAATGAATATGTGAGTACAGGTATAGCGAACGTGTTGATGGCTTTAGTGAGATTCTTAGAGTTGAGTTTTGTTTGCAAAAGTTTCGTCAGTCTGTTTTATTATTAGGTTAATATTATTATTATTATTACAAAAAGTTCTTCTTTCTCACATTTGATCAATGTGGTTCCATGTTTGGCTGACGGGCCAAAACCAAGTCAGCACAAACGCTATTACCATTCCGTATTAAGGAATGACCTGACAATGTTACATGTTTTCAAAATCACTGACTTCTGAATGTTTCTGTGTATGTCCGTGTTGAGTCCCAATTGCACTAAATGTGGTGTGAATGTTATTGGTGTAAGGCCTGTGGCTGATATAATGAGGGGGACAATAATGACTTTTTCCTGTCTCCATAGCCTTTTTATTTCCGTTGCAAGGTCTGTGTATTTGGAAATCTTTTCTGTGTATTTCGCTTGGATGTTTGTGTCGTTGGGGACAGCTATGTCAATCAGATAGGTGACTTTTCCTTTTTTGCACTGAAAAGTAATATCGGGTCTATTAGCGGAGACTGTTTTATCTGTATGGATACCGATATCCCAGTAGAGCTTGTAATCTTCATTTTCAAGTATGGATGTTGGCGTGTATTTGTAGTAGGGATCTGTGTTTTCTATGAGTCTGTATGTTGTGGCTAGTGCTTGGTGAACCACTTTGGCAGCTGAATCATGCCTGGCTGTGTACTCCGTTCCGGCCAATATTTTACATCCGCTCGTTATGTGTTCGATCGTTTCTTTCTGCTGGTGGCATTTCCTACATCTGTCCTCTGCAATAGTCGGGTCTTTGATGATATGCTTTTGGTAGTTTCTGGTTATTATGACTTTATCCTGGATGGCAAGTAAGAAGCCTTCAGTCTCAGGGAATAGCTGCCCATCCCGTCACCAGGTGTATGATTGTTTTTTATTTACGTGGTCTTGTTCTATGTGGTATCTATGTTTTCCGTGGAGTGTTTTCTCTGACCACGTTTTCATCTTTTCCTGTTGTAATTGGGTGTGACTGTGTGTGTCTGCTGAGTGGTCTGCCCGGGCTAAGTCGAGAGGTGTGTAGTTTTTGTCTGCTTTCACTGTCGCTGTGTGGAGGCTGGTTTGCTTGCTGTGAAAGAATTTCCTAAGTGTTTGTATTTGTTTTGTGTGTAATGATCTGATGTCTATAATTCCTCTTCCTCCCGCCTTCCTCTCGATGGTAAGTCTTTCTTTGCATGCGTTGGGGTGTAATTTCCTGTATTTAGTGAATTGAGATCGTATAAGGATGTGAATATTTTCTATGTCTGTTTGTGACCATTTGATGATACCAAATGAATATGTGAGTATAGGTATAGCGAACGTGTTGATGGCTTTAGTGAGATTCTTAGAGTTGAGTTTTGTTTGCAAAAGTTTCGTCAGTCTGTTTTTGAATTCGGTTCTGAGCTCTGTTTTGATGTGAGTGTGGTTGAGTTTGGTGCTTTGTTGGAAGCCTAGATATTTGTATGTTTCTTTATCAAACATGTTATCGAGCGTTTCATTGTTGATGGTTTCTGTCTCATGGTGGTGCTTCCATTGGCCTTTGTTGATGTGGAGCACTTTGCATTTACTTATACCAAATTCCATACTGACATCTAAGGTGAATATTTCTGTGATTTTGAGGAGTTCTTTCAGCTGTGTTTGTGTGGCAGCGTAGAGTTTTATGTCATCCATATATAGGAGGTGGTTTATTTTATGTTGATTCTCTTTTTGGTGTCTGATATTGAAGCCATGCTCTGTTCTGTTTAGTATATTTGAGAGTGGATTGAGACAGAGGCAAAACCATAGAGCACTGAGCGAGTCTCCCTGAAATATACCCCGTCTGATGTACAGCTCTTCTGTTTGGATCCGTTCGGTTTGTGTTTCTAGGCGTATTTTGGTTTTCCATGTTTTCATAATTTGCGCGAGAAACTGCCTGAGGTGTTGGTTGATTTTATAGATTTCTAGGGCCCTGATTAACCAGCTGTGGGGTATGGAGTCGAAGGCTTTTTTATAGTCTATGTAACCGATGTGAAGGTTTCTGTGTTCTTTTCTGGTTTGTCCCATAATCACGCTATCTATAATCAGCTGCTCTTTGCATCCTCGACTATTTTTCCTGCATCCCTTCTGCTCTTCTGTTTATTATTATTATTATTATTATTATATAACCTGGCCGAAGAATATATGTATGAATTTAAAAAAAGAAACGTAAATCGGATAAGTTTTTCTCGCGTGATAAACGCACTAATGGACAGACAGACAGAGAGACATTGCAGTTTATATATATTATAGATTATAGAGTATAGATATTCTCTGCTACATAATATTGTTCCATATTTAATGGTTTAGGTTGTGTATTGCAAAGGAACTCGCTTGCGGCATACTTTTTTCCGACTCCATTCACTATTATCATCACTGCTCATTCGTTATGCTACCTATCGTAATAAAATATAGCCTATAACCTGGCCAGAGAGTATGTTTTTAAAAAAAAGTACGTAAATCGGATAAGTAGTTCTCCAATGATAAGCGCACTAACGGACAGACAGACAGAGAGACGTTGTATTTTATATATATTATACATGAGGTAGGGGTGTTTCTCATTTGCTTAATAAATTAATTAATTTTTTTTTCTGAGTTTTCATTTAACTGACTTTTTTTTTATTTTTTCTTTCAAGCACCGCGCGTTTAATCGATTTGATTCAACTACTAGGTGAAATTGTAATAAAAATTTATCAGTACACAATATAATTTTTCGGTAAATGCCCATTATGCAAGCCTTTATACTGATTGTCGCTAAAACGGTCCATTTTTTTATACACTTATATTTTGAAGTTAGTTTTTCATGTTTTACACTTACAAAGTTTCTTAAAAGAAAACGTGTGATTAAAACCCTCTTTTGACTTACGGACAATCTTTCATATCGATATATATTAAAGGATTTCACCTAAATTCCAACTATAGACCGAACAATATACTAATCTGTTAAGTCATAATCATTAACCCCGAACTAATCCCAAACTATTACAGATAAATGTCCATTTTCGCTGAAATTCTCATTTAGGCAGCTACTTAATTCGGTACATGCCGTATTATCTGAAACCTTACCAGCGGTTTACCTCAGTTTTAGCCTCCGAAACCGTATTTTCTCTTAAGCTTAACGGCAAATTGTGGAGAACAGATTAATACCACGAATATGTGGTAATTACTGGACTGGCTTGTCCCACTGAACATCTGAACAGTTTATCAGGGAGTTTTGGAATTAAATACTGTAAATTTAAAACTAGTTTTTTTAATTGAATTACATTAAAAGTTTCGTGTACTAATGCACGAAGCATCTTTTGAGGTCTTTACTCTCTGAGAATACTAAACGAACTCGGAGAGGCACAAGTAAAACATTTAAACCAGACTATACTTCATATTACGAGATTTTTTGCCGTAAAGCTTCACACTTCATGTGATTAGGGTGCTTATCAATTTCATTCGACTCCTTAATCCTTCCTTCATGACAAATGGAGATCGAAGCAAGAATTATAGTTTCTCTTATATCAACGACTAGCCGTGCCCGCGGCTCCGCTAGCGTGAATTTGGTTCACTATTATCGTCACTACTTATTTCTTATGTTACCTAACGTAATAAAATATATTATATAACATTTGTATTTTATAAAAAAACACGTAAGTCGGATAAGTGGTTCCTGAGTGCTAAGCGCATTAACGGACGGATAGACAGACAGACAGAGAGACGTTGCGTTTTATATATATTATATAGATTGTTCTCGTTTTTCTTTCTCACATTCGGTCAATGTGGTTCCATGTTTGGCTGACGGGCGCAAATCGAGTCAGCACAAACGCATTACCATTGTGTATTAAGGAATGACCTGACAATGTTACATGTTTTCAAAATCACTGACTTCTGAATGTTTTTGTGTATGTTTGTGTTGAGTCCTAATTGTACTAGGTGTGGTGTGAATGTTGTTGGTGTAAGGCCTGTGGCTGATATAATGAGGGAGACAATGATGACTTTTTCTTGTTTTCATAGCCTTTTTATTTCCGTTGCAAGGTCAATGTATTTGGAAATTTTTTCTGTGTATTTCGTTTGGATGTTTGTGTCGTTGGGGACAGCTATGTCAATTAGATAGGTGACTTTTTCTTTTTTGCACTGAAAAGTAATACCGGGTCTATTGGCGGAGACTGTTTTATCTGTATGGATACTGATATCCCAGTAGAGTTTGTAAACTTTATTTTCAAGTACGGATGTTGGTGTGTATTTGTAGTAGGGATCTGTGTTTTCTATGAGCTTGTATGTTGTGGCTAGTGCTTGGTGAACTACTTTTGCCGCTGAGTCATATCTGGCTGTGTATTCCGTTCCGGCTAATTATATAGATTATTATTATTATATTATATTTATTTATTATTATAATATATATTATATTATATTATTATTATATAGATATTATTACAAAAAGTTCTTCTTTCTCACATTTGATCAATGTGGTTCCATGTTTGGGTGACGGGCCAAAACCAAGTCAGCACAAACGCTATTACCATTCCGTATTAAGGAACGACCTGACAATGTTACATGTTTTCAAAATCACTGACTTCTGAATGTTTCTGTGTATGTCCGTGTTGAGTCCCAATTGCACTAAATGTGGTGTGAATGTTATTGGTGTAAGGCCTGTGGCTGATATAATGAGGGGGACAATGATGACTTTTTCCTGTCTCCATAGCCTTTTTATTTCCGTTGCAAGGTCAATGTATTTGGAAATTTTTTCTGTGTATTTCGTTTGGATGTTTGTGTCGTTGGAGACAGCTATGTCAATTAGATAGGTGACTTTTTCTTTTTTGCACTGAAAAGTAATACCGGGTCTATTGGCGGAGACTGTTTTATCTGTATGGATACTGATATCCCAGTAGAGCTTGTAATCTTCATTTTCAAGTATGGATGTTGGCGTGTATTTGTAGTAGGGATCTGTGTTTTCTATGAGTCTGTATGTTGTGGCTAGTGCTTGGTGAACCACTTTGGCAGCTGAATCATGCCTGGCTGTGTACTCCGTTCCGGCCAATATTTTACATCCGCTCGTTATGTGTTCGATCGTTTCTTTCTGCTGGTGGCATTTCCTACATCTGTCCTCTACAATAGTCGGGTCTTTGATGATATGCTTTTGGTAGTTTCTGGTTAATATGACTTTATCCTGGATGGCAAGTAAGAAGCCTTCAGTCTCAGGGAATAGCTGCCCATCCCGTAACCAGGTGTATGATTGTTTTTTATTTACGTGGTCTTGTTCTATGTGGTATCTGTGTTTTCCGTGGAGTGTTTTTCTTTGACCACGTTTTCATCTTTTCCTGTTGTAATTGGGTGTGACTGTGTTTGTCTGCTGAGTGGTCTGCCGGGGCTAAGTCGAGAGGTGTGTAGTTTTTTGTCTGCTTTCACTGTCGCTGTGTGGAGGCTGGTTTGCTTGCTGTGAAAGAATTTCCTAAGTGTTTGTATTTGTTTTGTGTGTAATGATCTGATGTCTATAATTCCTCTTCCTCCTGCCTTCCTCTCGATGGTAAGTCTTTCTTTGCATGCGTTGGGGTGTAATTTCCTGTATTTGGTGAATTGAGATCGTATAAGGATGTGAATATTTTCTATGTCTGTTTGTGACCATTTGATGATACCAAATGAATATGTGAGTATAGGTATAGCGAACGTGTTGATGGCTTTAGTGAGATTCTTAGAGTTGAGTTTTGTTTGCAAAAGTTTCGTCAGTCTGTTTTTGAATTCGGTTCTGAGCTCTGTTTTGATGTGAGTGTGGTTGAGTTTGGTGCTTTATTGGAAGCCTAGATATTTGTATGTTTCTTTATCGAACATGTTATCAAGCGTTTCATTGTTGATGGTTTCTGTCTCATGGTGGCACTTCCATTGGCCTTTGTTGATGTGGAACACTTTGCATTTACTTATACCAAATTCCATATTGACATCTAAGGTGAATATTTCTGTGATTTTGAGGAGTTCTTTCAGCTGTGTTTGTGTGGCAGCGTAGAGTTTTATGTCGTCCATATATAGGAGGTGGTTTATTTTATGTTGATTCACTTTTTGGTGTCTGATATTGAAGCCATGCTCTGTTCTGTTTAGTATATTTGAGAGTGGATTGAGACAGAGGCAAAACCATGGAGCACTGAGCGAGTCTCCCTGAAATATACCCCGTCTGATGTACAGCTCTTCTGTTTGGATCCGTTCGGTTTGTGTTTCTAGGCATATTTTGGTTTTCCATGTTTTCATAATTTGCGCGAGAAACTGCCTGAAGTGTTGGTTGATTTTATAGATTTCTAGGGCCCTGATTAACCAGCTGTGGGGTATGGAGTCGAAGGCTTTTTTATAGTTTATGTAACCGATGTGAAGGTTTCTGTGTTCTTTTCTGGTTTGTCCCATAATCACGCTATCTATAATCAGCTGCTCTTTGCATCCTCGACTATTTTTCCTGCATCCCTTCTGCTCTTCTGTGAGGATATTGTTGTCTGTTAGGTGTTCTATTTTCTTCGAAATTGTGGCTGTGATGATCTTGTATAGGGTTGGAAGACAGGTAATAGGTGGGTAGTTTGACGGGTTTGTGTATATAGATTATTATTATTATTATTACAAAAAGTTCTTCTTTCTCACATTTGATCAATGTGGTTCCATGTTTGGCTGACGGGCCAAAACCAAGTCAGCACAAACGCTATTACCATTCCGTATTAAGGAATGACCTGACAATGTTACATGTTTTCAAAATCACTGACTTCTGAATGTTTCTGTGTATGTCCGTGTTGAGTCCCAATTGCACTAAATGTGGTGTGAATGTTATTGGTGTAAGGCCTGTGGCCGATATAATGAGGGGGACAATGATGACTTTTTCCTGTCTCCATAGCCTTTTTATTTCCGTTGCAACGTCTGTGTATTTGGAAATTTTTTCTGTGTATTTCGCTTGGATGTTTGTGTCGTTGGGGACAGCTATGTCAATCAGATAGGTGACTTTTCCTTTTTTGCACTGAAAAGTAATATCGGGTCTATTGGCGGAGACTGTTTTATCTGTATGGATACCGATATCCCAGTAGAGCTTGTAATCTTCATTTTCAAGTATGGATGTTGGCGTGTATTTGTAGTAGGGATCTGTGTTTTCTATGAGTCTGTACGTTGTGGCTAGTGCTTGGTGAACCACTTTGGCAGCTGAATCATGCCTGGCTGTGTACTCCGTTCCGGCCAATATTTTACATCCGCTCGTTATGTGTTCGATCGTTTCTTTCTGCTGGTGGCATTTCCTACATCCGTCCTCTGCAATAGTCGGGTCTTTGATGATATGCTTTTGGTAGTTTCTGGTTAATATGAATTTATCCTGGATGGCAAGTAAGAAGCCTTCAGTCTCAGGGAATAGCTGCCCATCCCGTAACCAGGTGTATGATTGTTTTTTATTTACGTGGTCTTGTTCTATGTGGTATCTGTGTTTTCCGTGGAGTGTTTTCTCCGACCACGTTTTCATCTTTTCCTGTTGTAATTGGGTGTGACTGTGTGTGTCTGCTGAGTGGTCTGCCCGGGCTAAGTCGAGAGGTGTGTAGTTTTTGTCTGCTTTCACTGTCGCTGTGTGGAGGCTGGTTTGCTTGCTGTGAAAGAATTTCCTAAGTGCTTGTATTTGTTTTGTGTGTAGTGATCTGATGTCTATGTCTTTCTTTGCATGCGTTGGGGTGTAATTTCCTGTATTTGGTGAATTGAGATCGTATAAGGATGTGAATATTTTCTATGTCTGTTTGTGACCATTTGATGATACCAAATGAATATGTGAGTATAGGTATAGCGAACGTGTTGATGGCTTTAGTGAGATTCTTAGAGTTGAGTTTTGTTTGCAAAAGTTTCGTCAGTCTGTTTTTGAATTCGGTTCTGAGCTCTGTTTTGATGTGAGTGTGGTTGAGTTTGGTGCTTTGTTGGAAGCCTAGATATTTGTATGTTTCTTTATCGAACATGTTATCGAGCGTTTCATTGTTGATGGTTTCTGTCTCATGGTGGCACTTCCATTGGCCTTTGTTGATGTGGAGCACTTTGCATTTACTTATACCAAATTCCATATTGACATCTAAGGTGAATATTTCTGTGATTTTGAGGAGTTCTTTCAGCTGTGTTTGTGTGGCAGCGTAGAGTTTTATGTCGTCCATATATAGGAGGTGGTTTATTTTATGTTGATTCACTTTTTGGTGTCTGATATTGAAGCCATTATTATTATTTATTACAAAAAGTTCTTCTTTCTCACATTTGATCAATGTGGTTCCATGTTTGGCTGACGGGCCAAAACCAAGTCAGCACAAACGCTATTACCATTCCGTATTAAGGAATGACCTGACAATGTTACATGTTTTCAAAATCACTGACTTTTGAATGTTTCTGTGTATGTCCGTGTTGAGTCCCAATTGCACTAAATGTGGTGTGAATGTTATTGGTGTAAGGCCTGTGGCTGATATAATGAGGGGGACAATGATGACTTTTTCCTGTCTCCATAGCCTTTTTATTTCCGTTGCAAGGTCTGTGTATTTGGAAATTTTTTCTGTGTATTTCGCTTGGATGTTTGTGTCGTTGGGGACAGCTATGTCAATCAGATAGGTGACTTTTCCTTTTTTGCACTGAAAAGTAATATCGGGTCTATTGGCGGAGACTGTTTTATCTGTATGGATACCGATATCCCAGTAGAGCTTGTAATCTTCATTTTCAAGTATGGATGTTGGCGTGTATTTGTAGTAGGGATCTGTGTTTTCTATGAGTCTGTATGTTGTGGCCAGTGCTTGGTGAACCACTTTGGCAGCTGAATCATGCCTGGCTGTGTACTCCGTTCCGGCCAATATTTTACATCCGCTCGTTATGTGTTCGATCGTTTCTTTCTGCTGGTGGCATTTCCTACATCTGTCCTCTGCAATAGTCGGGTCTTTGATGATATGCTTTTGGTAGTTTCTGGTTAATATGACTTTATCCTGAATGGCAAGTAAGAAGCCTTCAGTCTCAGGGAATAGCTGCCCATCCCGTAACCAGGTGTATGATTGTTTTTTATTTACGTGGTCTTGTTCTATGTGGTATCTGTGTTTTCCGTGGAGTGTTTTCTCTGACCACGTTTTCATCTTTTTCTGTTGTAATTGGGTGTGACTGTGTGTGTCTGCTGAGTGGTCTGCCCGGGCTAAGTCGAGAGGTGTGTAGTTTTTGTCTGCTTTCACTGTCGCTGTGTGGAGGCTGGTTTGCTTGCTGTGAAAGAATTTCCTAAGTGTTTGTATTTGTTTTGTGTGTAATGATCTGATGTCTATAATTCCTCTTCCTCCTGCCTTCCTCTCGATGGTAAGTCTTTCTTTGCATGCGTTGGGGTGTAATTTCCTGTATTTGGTGAATTGAGATCGTATAAGGATGTGAAGATTTTCTATGTCTGTTTGTGACCATTTGATGATACCAAATGAATATGTGAGTATAGGTATAGCGAACGTGTTGATGGCTTTAGTGAGATTCTTAGAGTTGAGTTTTGTTTGCAAAAGTTTCGTCAGTCTGTTTTTGAATTCGGTTCTGAGCTCTGTTTTGATGTGAGTGTGGTTGAGTTTGGTGCTTTGTTGGAAGCCTAGATATTTGTATGTTTCTTTATCGAACATGTTATCGAGCGTTTCATTGTTGATGGTTTCTGTCTCATGGTGGTGCTTCCATTGGCCTTTGTTGATGTGGAGCACTTTGCATTTACTTATACCAAATTCCATATTGACATCTAAGGTGAATATTTCTGTGATTTTGAGGAGTTCTTTCAGCTGTGTTTGTGTGGCAGCGTAGAGTTTTATGTCCTCCATATATAGGAGGTGGTTTATTTTATGTTGATTCTCTTTTTGGTGTCTGATATTGAAGCCATGCTCTGTTCTGTTTAGTATATTTGAGAGTGGATTGAGACAGAGGCAAAACCATAGAGCACTGAGCGAGTCTCCCTGAAATATACCCCGTCTGATGTACAGCTCTTCTGTTTGGATCCGTTCGGTTTGTGTTTCTAGGCGTATTTTGGTTTTCCATGTTTTCGTAATTTGCGCGAGAAACTGCCTGAGATGTTGGTTGATTTTATAGATTTCTAGGGCCCTGATTAACCAGCTGTGGGGTATGGAGTCGAAGGCTTTTTTATAGTCTATGTAACCGATGTGAAGGTTTCTGTGTTCTTTTCTGGTTTGTCCCATAATCACGCTATCTATAATCAGCTGCTCTTTGCATCCTCGACTATTTTTCCTGCATCCCTTCTGCTCTTCTGTGAGGATATTGTTGTCTGTTAGGTGTTGTTCTATTTTCTTCGATATTGTGGCTGTGATGATCTTGTATAGGGTTGGAAGACAGGTGATAGGTCGGTAGTTTGACGGGTTTGTGGTGTCTGAGCTTTTGGGTTTAACGTATGTTATTCCTTGTGTGAGGAAAGTGGGAAATGTGTGTGGTTGTAGAATGGCTTTGTTGATTTGGTGTGTGAGTGCTTCGTGTGTGGTGGTAAACTGTTTGTACCAGAAGTTTTGTATATTGTCTATTCCAGGACATTTCCAGTTGTGTGTGTGTTTGATAGTTTCTGTAATTTCTTGTGTATTAAATGTGGTATTTTCTTGTTCTGTCACATGTTTATGTTTGTCTTCTTCGGCTTTGATCCAGGGGGTGTTATTATTGTGTTGTTTGGGTTCTGACCAGATACTTTTCCAATAATCTGTGAGTTCTTGTTTGTTTGGTGGTTCAGTCACTGCTATCTGTTTGTTGTACATAGTTTTCCGGTAGAACTGTTTTTCGCTTCTTCGGAAGAGGTTGTTGGTGTCTTTCCTCTCATTTGATTCTTTGTATCTACGGAGTCTTGCGGCATATACAGATAGTTTTTGTTTCAAGGTATCGAGGATTTCTGGCAGTGTTCTGTTGGGAGACTTAGATTTGATCTTGTTTGCCCCCTGTGTGACACGTTTGGACGCGTTCCCGCTTATAAACTGGGTAAGATGTCCTAGATCTCTCCTGATGTTGTTGATTTTGTTTTCTATTCTTATTTGCCATTTGAATTTTGGTTTTGTCCTGTTAAGGTTTCCTTGTCGTTGAGGGAGTTTTTGATTATTTTGTGTTAGAGTGGTGATTGCTGCTGCGTATATTATTGTGTGAATGTCTTCGATTGTGCTTGAGTCGGTTATATACTGAGGTATTATGTGCTTGTTTAGTGTGTTGAGGATTGGTTGCGTGCTCTGTCTGAAGATTAAACGAGGGATGGGATTTCTTGTTGTGGGGTCGGTGCCTGACCATCGAGCTAGATGTGACTCCATTTTTGCTTTAAGTGTTTGTATGAGAGGTGATTCGGGGTGATGTTGTGTGGATGTCGTTGAGGGTGGCGAGTGATTCATGTTGTTGTCTGTGATATGGTGTTGCGCGGTACTCGCAATATTATTTTGCGTTATGCTCCTCCTGGGTGGTGGGTATTGTTGTGTTCGACTGGGTGGTTGTGTGTGTGAGGCTGGTTCGGAATCTGCTTTATTGTTTCTATTGTTTGGTTGGTCTGTGTTCAGTTCAACAGCCACTGTGTCCTTGATGGTTTGCAATTCGAGAGGTGTGAGACGATTGTTCTTGGTAATAACTCTTTTTTGGTCTACTACTCTCTGTTCTGAAACAAGTAGTTGCAGATGTGGATATTCGGTCAAGAAAAGTCTGTGCAGTTGCTGTCTGTAGCCCGATGTTATTGTTTCGAGTTTGGTGGCGGTGTAGTAACAGCGCATCACCGTCCTATTCATCTCATCCGTCCACTTTAACCGCTGTCTTGGTTTTCCAGCCTTGGTAGTTGCATGTTGTCCTTGCAATACATACGGGCCCCGGCCTGGCTTTGGTGGTTGTGTTTGTCCCGTATCTACGTCGGTTGCGCTTGGGATTGATGTTGGTGGGTCCAAGCGGCGAGTGATTCTCTTCTCAGTGATTTCTCTGTCAGGTTTTGTGTTTTCATCACAGCAACGCATGGCGTGTTCGTTGATTCCTGTGGTGCAACTCATGCGCTGCTGTGATTTTCCCGCCTTGGTGGGTGTCGGCTTAGTCGCCAACACAACACTTTTGGCAGGTCCATTTTCGGTTGCCTGGTCTTCATCGTTTTGGTCGAGCTGCCATTTCCCGCGACGTCCTCGACCGTTACGTCGCTCGCCCGATGCTTCTTTTATTGGTCTGTTGTTCTCTGGAATGTTTTCAGTGTTTTGTGGTGTCAGAAGCTCAAAATGTCCCGACATTGGGTTGCCTGTTAGTAGAAGGTAAATGGTTTTGTTGTATTTTCCCGTGCTTATTATTGTTGGTCTGTCCGTAAAAGTTATTTTTGTATGTCTTGTTCTTCGTTGTTTTGAGAAGATATGAAAGTTGCTATTTTGTGTTTCCGAGAGGGCAAGTATCTCTAGGCTCGTTCCATAGGTGCCATTTTTCCGCATATAATTATAATAGTTATTGAAGTCTTTTATATCGTCGACTTCAATTAATGAAAATGTGTGAAGTTCCGACCAGTTTTGTTTTAAATATCTTAGAGCAACCTCTCGGAGTTTCTCATGATGGTTCTGGTGGCCATATAAGTATAAGCTAACTGCACGGAAAAGGCAATTTCCATCACCTACAATGTCGGATCTGGTAAAACTATCGGGAGTAGTTTCGCCTGAGGCGGTTGTTTGGTTCGTCTGTAGTTGTTGTTGTGGTGTTGCTGTAGCTGTTTGTACGACAGGGGTCCGCCTCCGCAACACCCTTCCATTTTCATTATTATAATTATTATTGTTTAACATAGTATTCCCACGAGTATCCTAGGAAAGAAAGGTCGACTGCGGCAGAGCCTGGATGCCACAGCAAGGCTACTTACTCCCGGAGGGCGCCCGGTATCCGGGGGGTATTATTATTATTATTATTATTATTGTTATTATATAACCTGGCCAGAGAACATATGTATAAAAAAACACGTAAATCGGATAAGTGGTTCTCGAGTGATAAGCGCTCTAACGAAGAGACAGACAGACAGAGAGACATTGCATTTTATATATATATATTGTATTCTTTGTTACATGATATTGTTCCGTATTTAACAATTATGGGAGCGTATTGCAAGAGAGTGCACTAACAGCAAACTTTTTTCCTACTTGATTCACTATATCGTTACTGCGTAAATTGGCTAGGTGGTGATAAGCGCACTAACGGACAGACAGAGATACGTTGCATTTTCTATACATTATAGATTATAGATTATTATTATATAATCTGGAAATAGAATATATGTATGAATAAAAAAAAACATGTAAATCGGATAAGTGTTTTTTGAGTGATAAGCGCACTAACGAACAGACAGACAGAGAGACGTTGCATTTTATATATACTATATTCTTTGCTACATAATATTGTTCCATATTTAATAGTTTAGACAGTGTATTGTAAGAGGACGCGCTACCGGCAAACTTTTTTCCGACTTGATTCACTATTATCGTCACTGCTGATTCCTTATGTTACCTAACGTAATAAAATATATCCTATAACTTGGCCAGAACACATATATATGTTTTTTTTTTTTAAAGAAAAAAGCACGTAAATCGGATAATTTGTTCTCGAGTGATAAGCGCACTAACGGGCAGAGAGACAGACAGACAGAGAGGCGTTGCATTTTATATATATTATAGAAGATTATAGATAACCTGGCCAGAGAACAAATGTATGAATTAAAAAAGAAACACGTAAATTGGATAAGTGGTTCTCGAGGGATAAGCGCACTAACGAACAGACAGACAAATAAACAGAGAGACGTTGCATTTTACATATATTATAGAAGATTATAAATAACCTGGCTAGAGAACAAATGTCTGAATTTAAAAAAAAAAAACACTTAAATCGGATAAGTGGTTTTTCGAGTGGTAAGCGCACTAACGGACAAACAGACAGACAGAGAGATGTTGCACTTTATATATATTATAGAAGATTATAGATAACCTGGCCAGAGAACAAATGTATGAATTAAAAAAAAAAACATGTTAATCGCATAAGTGGTTCTCAAGTCATAAGCGTACTAACGGACAGACAGACAGACAGAGAGACGTTACATTTTATATATTATATTCTTTGTTACATGATACTGTTCCATATTTAATGGTTTAGGCAGTGTATTGCAAGAGAACGCGCTAACGGCAAACTTTTTTCCGACTTGATTCACGATTATCGTCACTGCTTATTTCTTATGTTACCTACCGTAATAAAATATATCCTATAATCTGGCCAGAGAACGTATGTATGTTTTTTTTAAACACGTAAATTGGATAAGTAGTTCCCGAGTGATAAACGCACTAACGGACAGACAGACAGAGAAACGTTGCATTTTATATATGTTATAGATGCGCCTCGTAGAATGTTGATGTTCAGCTAGACCTAATAATTCCTAACCTAACTTTACCATTCCATACTTTCGGTAAAGATGGATATTCCAGTTTTCTCCACGTACAACCTATCACAGATCAATGCATTTTATCAATACTTATGTAATGATTGTAAGAGTTGCTCAATTTTCGTGTCATTTTTTTTTATGGATATAGCACACGTGCTGCCGGGAAATCCCTAAAACGCTACAGGAGCGACGCGTGTGTGGAAAAGGCGATTCACGTTGGTCTTGAATCGCTGCAAAGTTGTAGATTGGATTCCTGGTCCTTTCCAGCATCGTTGCTGTAGATGAGAAAGAGAGTAGGCGACAGTATGCAGCGTTGGGGCACACCAGCGTTGATAGTGAAGGTGTTAGAAAGAAATCCATCGAGAGCCAGGGACGGTATCTGAGGAAAGGCGAGAGCCATAAACAGAACTTTTTAAACATACCATAAGAGCATAACAATCCACTGTGCCAAACATGGTCGAATGCCTTGGATATATCAAGTGACACTGCTCGAGATTTTCCAGTGTTCAATTGCGTTGTTCCAAACGTGTGTAACATGGGTTAGTTATTACTCCGCATATTCGAGTAATTTAGTTATTGTATTTATGCTTCTATGTAAACAAAGTTAAACAGCCACTGTCTTTGTCCCTAATACAACCTGGCAGTAACGAATTTTTTATAGAAGCTTTGAAAGAAGATTCTTTTAGCATTGATGCCGTTCCCATTTGAAATACTAGAAGTTAATATTGTGAAGTGGTTAATTAACAAAATTACCTGTACTTAGAGAATGGCTAAACCTTTTAAAACATCGAAACTCCGAACAATTTTGAACGATCGGAATGTTTGAGGTCACGCAAGGATAACATTCCCCGACGAACTCACAGTTTTCTGTTCTTACTTCTAAATACAATAATTTATGTTCAGTTTGTAGAAAAGAATATCGTTACAAATTAACAACTAATTTCGTTTTCCTGATATATCCAACATTTTCCAAAACTCTCTTGAGGCGTCATAAAACGGCGTTCGCAGACAGTTGCAGATTGTTATCAACAAGCTCGCTACGTGCCGATTTTATCTGGAAAATTATAACTATGAACCCGTCAGAAGGTCGGAAACACGTCCACGTGTTGACGTACAGTGGTTCATTTAACAAATAGAGTATTGATACTTAGTAAGTAGGCTAAAGTGGTATAAAGCAAGGATAATATTAACAAAGGATTCATTAAGTTAACGATATTCGTTCATTAATTTTAGCGGAGTAAACACAATTTTATTTTCCTTAGACATAAACTAAATAAATAAATTAAGATTTGGAAGGGTATAAGCCTTTAACACACTATTTTTTCCACTGGCTAGCAAAATTTAGAGCACAGCTGTAAGTTAACAAAATACCTATTGATAAAAAACACACTTCTTGTGGTGCAACCCATACTTTACTTTGACTTTCCCGCCTTGGTGGATGTCGGCTTACTCGCCGGCACAACACTTTTGGCAGGTCCATTTTCGGTTGCCCGGTCTTCATCGTTTTGGTCGAGCTGCCATTTCCCGCGACGTCCTCGACCGTTACGTCGCTCGCCCGATAGTTCTTTTATTAGTCTACTGTTGTTTGCGATGTTTTCAGTGTTTTGTTGTGTCAGAAGCTCAAAGTATCCCGACATTGGGTTGCCTGTTAGTAGAAGGTAAATAGTTTCGGTGTGTTTTCCTGTGCTTATTATTGTTGGTCTGTCCCTAAAAGTTATTTTTGTATCTCTTGTTCTTCGTTGTTTTGGCAAGATATGAAAGTTGCTATTTTGGGTTTCCGAGAGGGCAAGTATCTCTAGGCTCGTTCCATAGGTGCCGTTTTTCCTCATATAATTATAGTATTTATTGAAGTCTTTCATATCGTCGCTCTCAATTAATGAAAATGTGTGAAGTTCCGACCAGTTTTGTTGTATATATCTTAGAGCAACCTCTTGGAGTTTCTCATGATGGTTTTGGTGGCCATATAAGTGTAAGCTAACTGCCCGGAAAAGGCAATTTCCATCACCTACAATGTCGGATCTGGTAAAACTATCGGGGATAGTTTCGGCTGAAGCGGTTGTTTGAATCGTCGGTGGTTGTTGTAGTTATGGTGGTGTTGTAGCTGTTTGTACGACAGGGGTCCGCCTCTACAACACCCTGCCATTATCATTATTATAATTATTATTGTTCGACATAGTGTTATTAATTATTATAATTAATATTAATATTATGCATATATATTTATAGTGAAATATAAAAGAGTCAAAGGGATGGGGGAGGAGATTAGCGAGGTTGTTTCCTATATAGAGCGTTGTATGTTCTTTTTGAAGTTTTTGATCTCGAAGAATTAAAAAATCAGGTTATTTTTTGTTACTAGTCAGAGTTCTTCGAGTGTAGGAATAAGAAGAATTTTTTTATTAGTTTTAATTCTAATAGGGGAAGGGAGTGAAGAAGATGGGAGAAACTTGTGTAGTTTCAATATAATTATAAACAATTTTCCAGGTGTTTCAGATGGGAGATGGGAGGTAGAAGAGTGATTTCGTATTTCTCATGTAGATTTTTATCCGGGTTCTTTTTGTCAAAGAATCGAAACACTACAATTTTTTTCCATTATTTTCATTGTCAACATGATAAAAGGGTGAGAGGGGTGAGAGTTCATGCCTCGATTTAATAGTACTGTGAGAATCTTTCCTGGTTCTTGATTGATATATTGAATAATTATTATAAAATACATTTTTATAGTAAAATATATATTTGGTGAAATAGGTCAGGTAGGGGGCTAGAAGGATGATTGCATGCAAATCGTAATATAGTTTTGTTTCAGTGTTCTTGTTGTTCCATTATATTTAGTTTTAACGAAAGCTATTGTGATTAAGATCTGATTACAGAATGATCTAAAAAATGTTAAGTTGAATATAGGACAAGTTTTAGAAATAACCGTTAAGTTAGCGGAAGCGTACTTATGGCACAGCACATAAATTACGGTACTTTTGTCCCTTGCTAACGGAAGTTTGTGAAAAAATTACCCTTTTCTTCAGATCTAAGAACCTTTAGGTCACGAAAAACATATTTTTTAACTTTCAATTTCATCTATAATATATATAAAATGCAACGTCTGTCTGTCTGTCCGTTAGTGCGCTTATCACTGGAGAACCACTTATCCGATTTACGTACTTTTTTTTTTAAAACATACATATGTTCTCTGGCCAGGTTATAGGCTATATTTTATTACGATGGTAGCATAAGGAATGAGCAGTGACGTAAAATAGCGAGTGAAGTCGGAAAAAAATTTGCCGCTAGCACGTTCCTTTGCAATACACAGCCTAAACCATTAATTATGGAACAATATTATGTAGCAGAGAATATCTATAACACAGGGGAACAGCTGTTTTGGCGTCGAGGTTTTTTGAGCTGATTCTATATCAATTTGATGTCCTGAATTCAAATAACGTATTCATTTGTACCTAGGAGCTCAAATTTTTAAGATATACAATTTTAGAGAAATATAAGTTACATTATTGTAACTCAAATCCGTAAGTGTAGTAAACAAAAGTAGATACGAAATTTTTATTTTAGTTATACAAAATACAATATTATGTCGTGCTTACAAACAAAAAAAAAACATTGAAGAAATGAAATAGTCACTCAACACTTGGAAAGCTTCTTTTCCGCGACATTCTTGAATGTTTTTTTTAAACAGTCCCTTTTTTTTTTTTTTTTTTTTTGATTATTTGCTTCTGCTCCCTAGGGGCTAATTTGCCAGCGCATTTTATGTATATGAAAAACTCTATTAAACAAACACAAACACCCAGGCAGACAGGAGGAATCGAACCTCCGACCCTCTGATCAACAGTAAGTTCACCTACCTACTGCGCCAGTGGTCCTCCCGAACAGTCCCTTTTTAAACTCCAACAGTAATCTGCCATCATGTCCACTTACTGCGGTTATTTCGATTGATTCCATTAGTATTTACTAAACAGAAATAACAATCATTGAAGTGGTTTTTTGGTTCTCTCCAAACCATTGGTACGCCGAATTTTAGACATTTTCTTTTCCCGGTAGTCCACTGCCGTAAATGCTCTGTACAAGTTTTACATACGAGATGCGGGGCCCACGTTTTGTCCTGATCACCAAGCTTAACTCCAAAGTATCCAAGATACGCTCGCTTTACAAAGTCAGTAATAGTTTGTCTGTTTTGTTGAAACATGTATTCTCCGCATATATAGCAAAACACATCAGGTTGATTTACACAACTTTTTCTTGAACTGGAACCTGAACTCATTTTAATTTTGTTCAATAACACAAAAAACACTCTTTGCTTAACATAAAATAACACGCCGAATTCGATCTACTCTCATTAGTAAGAACGCACAAACTGACGAGACTTACCCGAGTTAGGTGATTAAAAGGGTCAGTTCAGGTACCTGATAGGCAATGGTTCCACTATTTATAGATTTACCTGGAATTTACTCAATTACAGACTGACAATAAAACCATTGTACCTACATTAATGAATATATAATAATTTTAGAACTCTCATAAATGAATATACTGAATAAAAACCACATTGGTAGATAAGTTGATGTATCTAAAAAAGTAGAGCTGATAGAGAAAAACGGATTGCATGTATAGATTTAGCGTCCCAAATATAGTTAAAATCAGCTCTAAAATCCCAGGCACCAAAACAAAAATATTTTTTTTGTTGCCCTGTGTAATCTATAATCTATATATATATATATATATATATATATATATATATATATATATATATATATATATATATATATATATATATATATATATATATATATATATATATATATATATATATATATATATATATATATATATATATATATATATATATATAAAATGCAATGTCTGTGTGTCTGTCCATTAGTGCGTTTATCCCGCGAGAACCACATATTCGATTTACGTGTCTTTTTTTAAATTCATACATATATTCTTTGGCCAGGTTATATAATAATAATAATAATAATCTATATTTATAATATATATAAAATGCAACGTTTCTCCGTCTGTCTGTCTGTCCGTTAGTGCGCTTATCCCTCGAGAACCACTTATCCAATTTACGTGATTTTTTAAGTTCATACATATGTTCTCTGACCAGGTTATAGATATATATTTTATTACGTCTATATTATATATAAAACGCAACGTATCTCTGCCTGTTTGTCCGTTAGTGCGCTTATCACTGGAGAACCACTCATCCGATTTTCGTGCTTTTTTTTTTTAAACATACATATGTCCGGCCAGGTATATATTTTATTACGATAGGTAGCATAAGGAATGAGCAGCGACGATAATAGTGAATGAAGTCGGAAAAAAAGTTTGCCGCTAGAGCGTTCTCTTGCAATACACAATCTAAACTATTAAATATGGAACAATATTATGTAGCAGAGAATATCTATAATCTTAATATATATAAAATGCAATGTCTCTCTGTCTGTCCATTAGGGCGTATATCACGCGAGAACCACTTATCCGTTACGTGTCTTTTTTTTTTTAAATTCATACATATATTCTTTGGCCAGTATATATAATAATAATAATAATCTATATCTATAATATATATGAAATGCAACGTCTCTCCGTCTGTCTGTCTGTCTGTTCGTCCGTTAGTGCGCTTATGACTGGAGAACCACTTATCCGATTTACATGCTTTTTTTTAAATATACATATGTTCTCTGGCCAGGTTATAGACTATATTTTATTATGTTAGGTAACATGAGGAATAAGCAGTGACGATAATAGTGAATCAAATCGGAAAAAAGTTTGCCGCTAGCGCGTTCTCTTGCAATACACTGCCTAAACCACTAAATATGGAACAATACCATGTAGTAAAGGATATCTACAATATATATAAAATGCAACGTCTCTCTGTCTGTTTGTCCGTTTGTGCGCTTATCACTGGAGAACCACTTATCCGATTTACGTGCTTTTTTTTAAACATACGTATGTTTTCTGGCCAGGTTATAGGATATATTTTATTACGTTAGGTGACATAAGGAATAAGCAGCGACGATAATAGTGAATCAAGTCGGAGAAAAGTTTGCCTCTAACGCGTTCTCTTGCAATACACTGCCTAAAGCATTAGATATGGAACAATATTATGTAGCAAAGAATATAATATATATAAAATGCAACGTCTCTCTGTCTGTCCGTTAGTGCGCTTATCATTCGAGAACCACTTATCCGATTTACGTGTTTTTATAAATTTATACATATGTTCTATATAATTCGATATAAGCCTCGATAATGGGAGATAAGGTGAGTTATGAGAGATAAGTATAAATAATGGGAGATAAGGAGAAATAATGGAAGATAAGCAGAAATAAGTCTAGATAATGGGAGTTATCGTGAGATAATGGGAGATAAGGAGAAATAATGGGAGATAAGGTGAGATAATGTGACATAAGGGGAAATAATGGGAGATAAGGAGAAATAATGGTAGATGAGCAGAGATAAGCCTTGATAATGGAATTTATGTAGAAATAATAGGAGATAAGGAGAAATAATGGGAGATAAGGGGAAATAATAGCAGATATTTTATTATGTTAGGTAACATAAGGAATAAGCAGTGACTGTAGTAGTGAATCAAGTTCACGCCAGCGGAGCCGCGGGCACTGCTAGTAGTAAATAATATTAAATAGTTTATAAAATAATAATCTATCCACACATTACAGAAAGGTTTTTTTTGCATATCAACAAGTTTTTTTTCAACCTACCTGCAATCTTGTATCGTCCCGATATTATTCATTTTTTAAACAAGGTAAATTTTTAATTTTATAATTAATTTACCATAAGGTGGATTG
The DNA here is from genome assembly GCA_019049505.1 of Pachyrhynchus sulphureomaculatus. Classification (NCBI taxonomy): domain Eukaryota; kingdom Metazoa; phylum Arthropoda; class Insecta; order Coleoptera; family Curculionidae; genus Pachyrhynchus; species Pachyrhynchus sulphureomaculatus. Next base: position 214,195,017 of record CM032454.1, on the reverse strand, counting down.
TATTAAGTTATTTTTTAGTATGATATAGTCAAATTTATTGTTTATTCTAAGTAGTAGTAAAGTACTGGGTAAATCATTTTACCATTTATTTTTTATAAGTAATTAGTACTATTTCCTGCCCTTTTAAGATATGATAAATAAATCCTTTTAATCAGAATTATTTATAGCATAATATTTCATTGAACAATTATCCATATTAAATGCAGAAAATGAAAAGGAAAAACACCCCATGTAGTAACGAATTTAATTTATTATATCTCATTGTTAAGACTTTAGGATTTAAGTCCACCAAACTACATAAATAATGTTTTTAAAAATAGCATAGAAAGAAATAGGGAGAGAAAGGACGCGTATACAATAGATATGTTACGCATTGTCAGAAATATAACAAGAGTAATGGCCGAATTAATTGAAGGTAATGGTGTACCTTTTATTTGAATTTGGTCTATTTATGGAGACAGCGTGAAAGTGAAAGGGTCGGATCTTGCTTTTTGGGTTGATTGATTTTGCTTATTAATATAAGGGATTATGTACTATACAAGGTCAATCTAATATTCACACGTAGTATTTACAACCGAGAATATCTGACAAATTTAACGATTCGTGTAAATCGTCGCTTCGGATTTTGGAAGTAGCAGTTCAGAATGCCTCTGTCTTTCTGATCTTACTTTTAGACATACACATAATATATTTAGGCGTTCCTTTCCATTTGTCTCCTATTCTGTGAGCAGGATATTCTTCTATCTCCATTGCCCTGAGGTGCCTTTTTAAGCGACAGTGGAACATCAAGGGCATGTCCCAACAATTCCAGGTCCTTTTCGGCAGTCGCTAAGGCAGTTAGACAAAATTTCACCACCACGGCCAGATAATTCTATTGCAATGACACCTGTTGAGAAAGCGAACTTGGCTGAACTTTTTGCTACACATTCTACTGTCGATTTCCAAGGAAAAATACCACCTACTATTCCCATATTGCAACCAAGGATGCCCGACGTTGTCTTCAGACATCGCACAGTGTCTCGACTAGTACAAGCTAGCGGGACAATATTATTTCTTCACTTATTTCAATTGTTTATTTCATATTCCAGGTATCTTAAGCTATTTTAAGAAAAAAAAAATTAAAAAATGTGTACTGTATGTGTATTAATCGAAATATGTAGCTGCAAGACGGAAGTGGTTTACTAATGTGTCTCATTTGTTCACTATTGTCGCTAATTGTTCTTTAATTAGCTACAGACGTCTACCTACTCATTATGTGTGAAAAGCACAATCATGTTTGTTTACAAAGAAATTTCTAGGAAAAAAGTAAAAATCATATTGATAGTACCCACATTTATTAATTTACAAAATATTATTTCTTTTAAAATAAATTAGTACAATAACAGTATCTATATATCAATTATTTATAATAACAAGGTGTATAAGTAAAAGAAATATAATATTAAATAACTTATATACTAAGGCATGAATTATAAGCACCTACAACACACAATAAAATAAGAATAATAATTACAATAAAAAAATACTTAAACCTACTAATCACCATCAGATGAGTCGTCATCACCGCTCTCCCATTCAGTAGAATATTCAGAGAGTAAATAATCCTCCTCATTTAATTCGTGATGATGACTTACTGATGGTGTTTCGGATGGCAATGAAGGTGGGATAATCAACTGCAGAACCTCCGATGGCAAAGAAGTAAATTTTCTTCGCGGTAATTCTCTATACGAGTTGATAACAGGATCAGACGTAATTAAAAGCATTCTCAAAAGATCTGTATTTGTGGCAATACGTGACCGCTTCCTGGTGTGCCGTTCACGGAATCTACGACAGTCTTTATTTCTTGCCTCCTGGGCTTCTTCGGAGAGTTGTCCAATGGGAAGAAGAAAAGACTTTATAACTTCCGCGCTGTGTACAAGAATTTTATGCACAGTAACGAGCATGGAATACCACGAATACAGATCAACGTATAATTTTCTAGTATCAACACAAAACTTTTCGAATTCTATATAATTTATGTCATATCCCGATGAGAAAGTTCTTAAAATTACATGAAATCTACGAATAAGGTTTACGTCTAATCCTGTAAGTTCGCTGCTCAATTCAGCTTTGGAAAAAAGTCTACGTGCTGTGTTTCCATCGTTTGTGTTACCATACCCAGGTTTTGGTTTATCTACAATGAGACCCATACTATCTTTAAACACTTTTTGTATCTCTTGTGAGCGTTGCTTCACAATAGCTTTGTCGTTATCTCCCCTGACTTGCCACTTTTTTATTTCTAAACGATAGCTGATGTGAAGCAAACATTCAAACGTGCGGATCCATGCATGTAAAGTAGATAAACCAAATGCAAGGCGTTCTTCGTTGCTGGGATATTTCTTTGACTCCTCGTTCATAGTAGACTGGGTGGCACCGCAAATATAACACTTTTGTGTTGAAGTTGTGTCTGTTAAGGCATTGCACTCTTTGCCATCAGTCATTGCCAACAACAAATCGTGTTTAACAGAGATTTGAGATCCGGCAACGTTACATAATGTTGGAAGAAGCTGACTTACTTCATCTAAAATTTTAGAAGTTTCTTCTTTCGTAAACTCTTTTGTCTCCTTGGCAAAAATAAACTTAATAGGACGGCAATATAAAGTAGAGGAAGGTCTTGGATTTTGCCAGATCACAGTTTCGCCATCAAGCAGTCTCAAAGGAACAAATGAGTATACGAACAAAAATTCGTCTGTAGCGTTAGTGTTCTCAAATTTCTGCTTATACGTGCTATGCCCCGAACTCCCATCACAGCCCCATTTGCTTACCAACGTATAATATGAACGAGGTAACACACTTCTAATGACTTCCGTCTGAGCTTTAACTAATCGTTCAGCCATTTTATCCAAAATCGCGTGAAGTTTAATATCAGCTCGAGATTCAGTCACAAAAATATATTCGTCAGAAGGACAACAAGAAGCTTTGGACTTACCTAAACGATGGATACACTTGATGTCCCGCTTTCATTGACCATTTTCTTGTTTGTTTATATGAGTGAGAAGTCGATTTCGAGTCCACATAATAAGCTAAAGCTTCGTCTGGTGTTAACTGCTGACTTTGTTCAGAACACTTATTCTTTTCTCTAGTTTCACTGACCGCGACGTTATGGATCTGTTTAGCAACACTTCGATGCCCTTCTTTTCGAGTAGCTAACTCAGCTGCTGTAATAAGCTCACTTGCACTTCGCGATTCCAAAAGATCTTCTACTCTCCGTCTCTTCGTTTTCGTTGATGAGTCTTCAAATGATTTTCTGGGTCGCCCTACGGAAAGAGCCGCTGATGATGTTGAAGTGCACGGCTGGTTAACACACATCTTTATTTCGATTCCGGATCCCTCTAACCAATCTTTATGTTTGATTAGAAACATTTCTTTGTTACACTTTAAAGAAGTCCACTTGTGATTGAGTTTTGCTGAAAGGCTTGATATTTTCATTTTGAGTCGTTTTAGAGAATCGTCAGAAACATCAGACATTTTGAATTTTTCACTTATATAACAAAAAATGCCACTGTTTCGTTCAGTTTTGTCATGTTTTAGCCATTCTTCAAAAAACTCCATTTTCGTCATAGTCACGACTCGTTCTGAAAAAAATTAAATAATTTTACTTTCGGGCCTATTCGGGGTCTATAATATATATGAATCTGTGCCTGAATGTTGTAGGTATTATATATAGAAAAATCTAGGTGGATATATGTGGATAAAAAAAGTTGCTACTTTTAAAGTTTACAATTAATGTAAAATTTGCTGGATTTATCTATACATTTACAAGTTGATATTACACCAAAAGTATACATATTTTTTATAAAAAATATAAGTCATAATAGAGTACATACCTTCAACAGAATATTCCATCACAAAAAACTCGTTTCACTTTGCTACCAATTTTAAAATATGTTATCACAAGTGTGCATAAAATGCAACTGATTTGCAAATGAAAATGACCTCTCTTATAAGGGTTGCTTTGACCCCCTGATAAGATACCTTTATAAGGTGATAAACAAATTAATTCTTGGAATTCGTTAAATGGGGGGGGTTATTTACAAGTCGTTATCAGTGGTTCCTGGAAATTACGTCATGAATATTGTCCCGCTAGCATGTTCTTGCCGAATCACTGTGCATCGTATCATAAAGCGTATTTTAATGAAACTAGACACCAAAAAGAGTTCTGGCGCTGACGGAACACCTGCCATAGTTCTCAAAAACTGTGCGAGGGAACTGACACCAGTTTTCTGTAGACTTTCAACCTATCCTACAGAGAGGAAATATTTCCTTCCTGCTGAAAATGTGCCACAGTTCAGCTGATACCTAAAAAAGGCAAGAAGACCTTGCCAAATAACTACCGACCAGTCGCACTGCTTTCAATAATATCGAAAGTCATGGAAAAGGTTATCAATCAGCATCTTCTAAAATAGCTTGAAGGATTCAACATTATTAGCGATCACCAACATGGCTTTCGTATACATAAATCAACAGGAGATCTTCTGACTTACGTAACACATGTTTGGAACAACGCAATTGAACACTTTGGAGAACCTCGAGCGGTTGCTCTTGACATATTCAAGGCATTCGACCGTGTTTGGCACGATGGACTGTTGGCTAAGTTGCGCTCTTATGGTATGTCTGAAAGGTTCTGTTTGTGGCTCTCATGTTTCCTCAGAGTGCGTTCTTTACGAGTGGCGGTCGACGGATGTCTTTCTAACACCTTCACTATCAAGGCCGGTGTGCCCCAAGGTTTCATATTATCTCCTACTATCTTTCTCATTTACATTAACGATCTGCTGGATCGCTTTAAAAAAAAAGGGTGTTATTTTAAGGTTCCTGTTACTCAATTGCGAGAATGTTTTGGTCTGTTTCGCCAGCTCCCTGATACACAATCGTAATTGGCTCATTGCTCCTCGTACTGTTTAATATAAGGCCCATGTATGAAAATTTTTTTTTTCTCCAATCTATATGAAGCTTCTTTACTTTCTGCCCCCTAGTGTTCTTGGATCTGTGGTACCTATACTTACAGGATAAAATCGAACATTTAGCTAACTGCATAAATATTAAAAATTACTCGAATCTTGTTTCCCATGAAATGACTCTACATAATTGTTTGATTGTTCCCATCACCCTTAGCACACAATATTCATTTTTTATACTGGCCTTATTACTTGAGTTATCAAATTACGTTCCTCTGGTTAATATGTCTGTTGTTATTGTCATGACACTAACTTATTTCTATTGTATGTAACCCCTTCTGAACACATGTATAATTTATGTACCAAACCGAAAAGCTATACATAATATTCATTAGTAGTGTATGGTCTCCTTTTCGAGACCTAACGATTGGAAGCGATGAAAAACGGCACCATTAATAACTGCAAGACATACACTTTTTCCGCCACATCCATTTATCTAGACCATTTATGTAAGAAGTCATAAATCAGGGCGGATGTACAGCGGTTAGAGAGTTTTCGTCAGCGGTTTTGCGTATGTCGAAATGTATACCGTTAGACTATATGTTGTGAAAAATAAATAACCTTAAATTACTACTCAGTATATATCACCACTACACCAAACACTTTATTTTTGCGCTCGACGCGCGTTTCGCTAACCATGTTAGCTTCATCAGGAGCGATGATTGACTAAAGCTAAACTACAAATCTACCTATTTATACTTAGCCTAACCTTTGAATTACTCAAGCGGAACTAATGACATGGGCAAGGCCATCAGTTCGGGTCAAGTGACCAATAGAGGGGACTATGAGGAATAGGCCCTCTGTCTTTATTTAAACTACTTTTACATTTTATGATTTCCATACTTTCGTATGCGCTCAACAATCTCCTATCAGATACATCCTTTATTAATCTTAGATTATCTAATGTTACAGTATGATCAGCTTCAAGGGCATGTTCGGCAATGCCAGACTTTTCTGTTCTATTGTATTTTAAGTGTGCTAAGTGTTCTTTAAATCTTGTTTTAATTGACCTTTTAGTTTGCCCAACATACTTTTTGTCACAATCATTACAACTAATTTCATAAATTCCACTTTTCTCTCAATTAGGAATCTTATCTTTGGGATTTCTTAAGATATTCCCAAAGATAAGATTCCTAATTGTGAGAAAAGTGGAATTTATGAAATTAGTTGTAATGATTGTGACAAAAAGTATGTTGGGCAAACTAAAAGGTCAATTAAAACAAGATTTAAAGAACACTTAGCACACTTAAAATACAATAGAACAGAAAAGTCTGGCATTGCCGAACATGCCCTTGAAGCTGATCATACTGTAACATTAGATAATCTAAGATTAATAAAGGATGTATCTGATAGGAGATTGTTGAACGCATACGAAAGTAAGGAAATCATAAAATGTAAAAGTAGTTTAAATAAAGACAGAGGGCCTATTCCTTATAGTCCCATCTACTGGTTACTTGATCGGAACTGATGGCCTTGCCTATGTCATTAGTTCCGCTTGAGTAATTCAAGGGTTAGGCTAAGTATAAATAGGTAGATTTGTAGTTTAGCTTTAGTCAATCATCGCTCCTGATGAAGCTAACATGGTTAGCGAAACGCGCGTCGAGTGCAAAAATAAAGTGTTTGGTGTAGTGGTGATATATACTGAGTAGTATCATTGTGCCAAGATTCCACATTCCCAACTTAACCTTAAATTAGTTAATGTCGTTAAATGATTAGGTTCAAGAGCATGTTCAGCAATGCTTGATTTTTCTAAATGTTTTTTTAAATCTTCTTCTGCTCCCAGTATTAAAACTTATCGCATATATTCCATTTCTTTCACGTTGGTGGATTTTATCCTTCGGATTTCCTAAAATGTTTTTTAAGTTGTCTGATGACTTTTATGCTCACGTAAGAGCTACCTTAATCAATATCTTATTAAGTCCACTTCTGTATTTTAGAGTATCTGGTAAACAAACATATGTCGACTTATTTAGATGTGAACAAGTCTAGAAAGGCAGAATATTTATTGTTTATTGTATTTTCGTCATAACTATTGACCCCAGCTATATTTTTAATACGATTCATTTCTTCTTTTTGAATCTGACTTCATTCAAAGGGAACGTGACAAGTTTATCATATTTTTAATGAAATAAATCGTTAGGTATATATATATATATATATATATATATATATATATATATATATATATATATATAGGAGAAGGGTAGTCTTGACCGACTAGTTGAACAGTAGTATTATGTTCTTGGGGTAAGTGGTTGTAAAATGTATGTATAAATTACAATCATTTTACAATCACACGATTCTCTGTACTATTCTAACAAAATGAAGTAAAAATTTATTATATTTCCCAGAGATGAATATGTCCAGTTTTTCTTGTGTTTTTTCCTGTTTTTTCTTATGAATAAGTGTAATAAAGTGCCCCCACAAAACAACAATTTTTGAACACAACACTTAGCAGTAAGTATTTTAATGTTACATATAAAATAGGGTTGTTCTTTACTTTTAATCTCAAAAAAACTGATAATCTACTGAAATTGGAGCCCTGATGAAGAAAATGAAATATTTTCGAAAGCTTGTCGTAGCTAAAAAGGTGTCCAAAACTTTTTAGTTCATTTCCAAAGACCGCTTACCCCAAGAACATAATACTGCCATATATATATATATATATATATATATATATATATATATATATATATATATAGAATAAAGAAAGAAAGCAAAAGATTGCCGTATCTACCAAAATTCTTAAAAATAAAATCTTAGTTGGGGAACTCGACAAAAGGGGCGTGATAAGAGATCACACAGTTTTCATTAAGCCAATATTTCGGTCCTAGATTGGGACCTTCTTCAGGGCAAGAAATGAGTAGTGTGAAGTTGAGTTAGCCTGAATGGCCGTAGGTAGCTTATACATAAAAACGTTGGTTAATCCATAAAAATACACACTATAACACAGTAGATAAAATCACAAAAAACAGATTTAAAACAACATTGTGATTGAGAACCTCGGATGTTGAAAACATTGTTAATTACTTCACCTGAGACAACCACCAGTGGCCACCGCCATATGGGAAAACAAATCACAATGCTGACAGGAGACAGCTGACTCCTGTCGGCTGAGTGTGTATTTTTATGGATTAACCAACGTTTTTATGTATAAGCTACCTACGGCCATTCAGGCTAACTCAACTTCACACTACTCATTTTTTGCCCTGAAGAAGGTCCCAATCTAGGAGGAGGCCATACCTCGTCCATTGGCGGACATAGGCCTCCTCTTTCTCCCTCCATTTTTCACGGTTTTGAGTTTTACTGATCCGTGATAGCCCTGCAAATCTCTTTAAATCATCTTTCCATCTTGTTTGCGGTCTTTCTCGCGCTCGTTTTCCTCTTCATGGTCTTGAATCTTTTTGTTTCATCTATTATCAGGTTGTTTTATTGTGTGTCCTGCCCACTTCCACTTCTGGGTCGCCACCCGCTCTTTCACCTCTGTAACTTTTGTTTACTGTCTTATGAATTCATTTCTTACTTTGTCTTTGAGTTTATGTGTAGCATTTGTCGTTCCATTTCTCTTTGGGTTATGCTTGATCTCTCCATTATAGCCCTTGTAAGTGTCCATGTTTGTTAAAGTCTTTTGCATGTTTCAGAGGGATTCTTTTGTTTGTCAGTATTTGTCTAAGTCTGCCAAAAGCCGCCCAAGATAATCTAACTCTTCTTTCTATTTCTGCGGTCTGGTTTGATTTGCCGCATTTTACCAGTTGTCCCAAATATGTATTCGTCTATATATTCTTGTGTTCTGTTATCTATCCGTTTTGTAGCTCTTCTACATTTGTGATGGCTTTTGTTTTGTTTATATTGAGTAGCAGTCCGACTTTCTCTAACTTCGTCTTTAATTCATTCAACATTTCCAGGATATCGTCTATGTTGTCCGAGATTATAACCATGTCATCAGCATATCTTAAATGATTCAGTCTTTCTCCGTTTATGTTTATACCTTTGCGTTCCCATCGTAGTTCTTTAAAGATTTCTTCCAGAGCAGCATTGGGTCGCCTTGTCTTACTCCTCTATTTATTGGTATAGTTTTGACTTTGTTATGTATTTCGATTGCCATTTCCACTTTATCATAAATTTCTTTTATAATATGGCTGTATCTGGAAGCAACTTTGCTGTTATTTAATGCCCTCACTACCGCCCAAGTTTCTATACTGTCAAATGCCTTCAGGTAATCTATGAATATTATATACAAAGGTAGGTTGAATTTTGTGACTTTTTCTATCAAAGTTTTAATGGTAAGCAGGTGATCACAAGTACTGAAATTCTTTCGAAAGCCTGCTTGTTCTATAAGTTGGTTTAGTTCTAGTTCATTATTCAATCCGCTAATGATTATTCTGGAGAATATTTTGTACATTTGTGACAATAGGGATATTGGTCTATAATTGTCCAATTCACATTTATCCCCTTTTTTAAAAAGTGGGATTGTATTGGACTTGTTCTAATCTTCTGGTATCTTCCCTTCTTCCAGACATTTATTGAATGAAATTTTTAATAGTTGTATGAATTTCACGTCTCCTTCTTTTATAAGCTACATTAGTACTCCATCAGGTCCTGGTACTTTATTATTCTTCATGTGTTTTATTGTTGCTTTTATTTATTTCATCTTCGGTTATTTCTGGCATTTCTTCTGAATTAACTTTTATTACGGTTCTTTGTACTTCTTTAATGATATCTGGCCGTTGATTTTTTTGATCGTAGAGTTTTGAATAGTAGTTTTCCACAATTTTTGCCATTTCTTCCAAGTCGCTCACTTTTTGTCCTTCATTGTTATTTAGGCTAATAGTTGTTATTTTGCCTAGATCTCTCTTTATAGCTTATATATATATATATATATATATATATATATATATATATATATATATATATATATATATATATATACACATATATATATATATATATATATATATATATATATATATATATATATATATATAAAGGCTGTCTGTTACGGTTTCTTTCCCATCGATATCAAATTATATTTTATTATTATTTTTAATAACTTAAATATCCCAAATTGTCAAGTGAAACTCGTACAGTCGTATTGGGTATTTGATTTAGAAACAAAATTATACCTATACCTCACCCTTGAAAAGCACTCAAATTCTCGACTGGCTTCAGTTTCAACCTTACTCATGAATAGATTGGGTATCATCATGATAAGCAATTCGCCTTATTTTTTAGCAAAAAACTTTGTTCCATGTAAAATTTCATGAATAATTTCTTCCTCAAAATCATTCATTCTAAGCAACTCATGTAGGTATTGTAAGAGGACTTACACGTCAAAAGAAATTAAAGTTTCTGCTTCGTTGATTGTTTTGGTAATGAATTCTAAAGAATTTTTCACTGGAAAGGCCTTCTCTCTTAAAGGTAAATTTTGCAATTCTTTTAGCGACCATTTAGAAATTTAATATTAATATAATATAATTCTACGTCGATAGTTTGTTCTTGAGAAAATAGACACTGTATCTACTTATTACTGACTTATTTATTAATAAAAAATGGTATAAATTAATATTAAACTATACTGAAAAAAAGGTTGGAGTTACGAATAAAGAATAATGAATACTGAATGTTGAATGACTGTGAATGTTCTGCGAAATCCCTTTTTATATAATAGGATTTTCTACTTTCAAATACTTCATATTTGATTATTTAAACATTAAGGGCGATTTGCCTTTATTTTCGATCGACGACTTAATTATCTTATCATTTAAAATTATTTATCAAAAAGTACTTTACTTTTTATAGCTAATCGTTTAAAAATATTTCCAGTGACTAACAACTAATAATAATTGGAAAAGAAAATATCTACATACAGAGTGTTGCTGGTATACAACAATAGATCACATTGCTTTTCCAAGTTTATGAATAACTACTAATTTTTTGCCACTAAATACAAGTTTGCTAACCATGTTAGTATTTTCGAGAAAAGAACACTGTTTTATTTAGATAGTTTTTCATTAGTTTGCAGTAATTAACGATGGAAAATAAATGCAAATATAAAAAATATAATTCATACGTTATCAGTATTTGAACATCTTTTTGCTCTTCTTTCAGCTTAAAACAAGCAATTGCGAAAACTGTCAGTAATATAATAAATGCCTGCCAGGGTAGGCCATTATACAGCGTTCGCTCCGCACATATGACATGTCACTCCTGGCCCATAAATAACGAATCATGACAGCAGAAGCGATGGCGGGATGATAAATAAAGATAGAAAAGGATGGAAGATCCTATACGAGGTACGTCTGAAAAGATGCACAGAAAACTAGTTTCATGTTACTCATTTACTATAATACCAGGTGTACAAGTATGAAATGCGGATTTCAGACAACAGATGGTGTACCAATGCAGTTTGTGCTATAAAGATTTGACACTGCGCCATTTTGTTGTGTCATCAACAAGTGTCACACGCGCACGAGTGATAAATTGGAAAAGTGTATGCATAGTGTTGTGTTGTTGTGTTCAATATGTCGAAATTTATACCGAACAAAGAGCTTTCGCGGACAGCATTAATTCACTCTGTCGATAATGGACATTCCTTCAACTTCAGAGAACCGAAAATTCTTCATATCCAAAAAAACCTTCTTAAAAGAGAATTTCTTGAGATGTGCTATATCAATGAGAATTTCCAGAATATCAATAAGAGAACTGATCTTGACAGCTTGAGCAACATATATAGCTTCCTCCTTTCTAGCGATTTGCACTCCTCACATAATGTCTCTAGGTCGTCACTCTCGTCATAATAATTGTTCCGTTTTGGTAGCTTACAGCTCTGTCTTGCTGCATGTTTTGTTTCTCTGGGAACCACCTTGTTTAAGTACATGTTTTTCTTGAACTCTTGATAATTACACTCCCACTTGTAATAACATTGATAATAATAACATTAATAACAATTAAATTGCTTAGTACACTCCTAATTAATGAAAAACCCTTTCCACTTGCCACATCCTTCTCCTGTAATTCTTTTTTCTCCCCCTAGTTGAAGAACATTCATTTCCTTCCCATGTCACTTAATTTCTATACCGGCGAAAATCTGCGTTCCTATTGGATACCTTTTCCCTTCATACCAAAAATTTTACTATATGACGTAGTACCTAATTTGTACTAAACCAGTTCTTTCCTGCTACTCAGTATATATCACCACTACACCAAACACTTTATTTTTGCACTCGACACGCGTTTCGCTAACCATGTTAGCTTCATCAGGAGCGATGATTGACTAAAGCTAAACTACAAATCTACCCTATTTATACTTAGCCTAACCCTTGAATTACTCAAGCGGAACTAATGACATAAGCAAGGCCATCAGTTCCGGTCAAGTAACCAGTAGAGGGGACTATAAAGAATAGGCCCTCTGTCTTTATTTAAACTACTTTTACATTTTTTAGTTCATCGTTTGGTCACTTTCCCTCTGAATAAAGTAAACTTTAATAAAGAAAGGAATCGTATTAGAAATATAACTAGAGTTAATGGTTATGCCGATGACTCAGTAAATAAGCTAATAAATAGACATAAGTTTAGGTTTAATATAAAGAATTCCACCTTTTTTACACGCGAAGAAAATAGAAATAGAAAAGGTAGGCCCCACCTTAGTCTATAAGTCATCAGACAATCTGAGGAATATCTTAGAAAATCCCAAAGATAAGATTCCTAATTGTGAGAAAAGTGGAATTTATGAAATTAGTTGTAATGATTGTGACAAAAAGTATGTTGGGCAAACTAAAAGATCAATTAGAACACGATTTAAAGAACATTTAGCACACTTAAAATACAACAGAACAGAAAAGTCTAGCATTGCCGAACATGCTCTTGAAGCTGATTATACTGTAACAGATAATCTAAGATTAATAAAAAATGTATCTGATAGGAGATTGTTGAACGCATACGAAAGTATGGAAATCATAAAATGTAAAAGTAGTTTAAACAAAGACAGAGGGCCTATTCCTTATAGTCCCCTCTACTGGTTACTTGACCGGAACTGATAGCCTGGCCTATGTCATTAGTTCCGTTTGAGTAATTCAAGGGTTAGGCTAAGTATAAATAGGGTAGATTTGGTAGTTTAGCTTTAGTCAATCATCGCTCCTGATGAAGCTAACATGGTTAGCGAAACGCGTGTCGAGTGCAAAAATAAAGTGTTTGGTGTAGTGGTGATATATACTGAGTAGTATCATTGTGCCAAAGATTCCACATTCCCAACTTAGTCTTTCCTGGTTGTTTAACCTTTTCCTTTTATTCATTTTGAGTGATCCCTTACATTGTCAGATGGTCGTCCTTTGTCAGCGCCCTGTCAAAATTGTCACTTCTCTTTTAGATGGCAGGTGGTTAATTAATTTTGATTTTTCAGCATCCAACGTTTTCAATGGCATCCTTGCTGTCAATGCCATGTGTTTATATTAATATGTTAGTGAATAGTGGCTGTTAGTGTTAGTCGTTGTTATGGCAATTGTTATTTATGGTCATTCTTGTTAGATTAAATTGCATACTACTTGTGAGTTACTTCCATTTTGTTTTTGACATTTCTCCATAATAATAATAATAACAATATTTTATCATTTTTTAGAACAATAATGCTTTTAAATTGCAATAGTTTTTTGTCGATTTTTATCAATAATTATATGATTGAAATTAAAAATTACAAATTAGAAATTAGTAATTAAAAATTAGACTCAACAATACCAGTTCTTCATGCCTGATTTTCGTTATTGGTTGCTTCGTTATCTCTTTTTCAGTTTGTGCCCTGATGAAGGTCCCAACCTAGGACCGAAATATTGGCTAAAGAATACAGTATGAACATCTGTTGATGCCCTTTTTGCCGAGTTCCCCAACTAGTTTCATAACTTAGGATTTTGTTAGATACTGGAACTTTTGCTTTCTCTTTCTTTATTTTTATATATATATATATATATATATATATATATATATATATATATATATATATATATATATATATATATATATATATATATATATATATATATATATATATATATATATATACCATATAACTATGTCGGGTTCAGCAGCGTTAAGTTTTTTAGAAGAAACTGCCGCCTGGGTTTTTTATAGCGTTAAATTACACTTGGTTTTATTACCTCAACATAGAATTTCGGCCAGATCTTTGTTAAGTTGAACAACGCTCGAGATTCTCCGAAACGTTCAGTTGTGTTGTTCCAAACATGTGTTACATAAGTGAGAAGATCTCTTGTTGATTTTTGCTTACGAAAGCCATATTGATGGTCACTAATAATCTGCAATTCTAATCTAAGTTCTGATAAAAGTGAGGCGTTATTTGACTTATAGATCTTTGATGACCCAAAAGAAATTAACCAGAAACCCATAGATATTTTACTTTATGAATTGCCCTTGTATTTCCTACAAAGATAGTGTGAAGAAAGAGGGATCACTAGAGAGAGATAGGAAAAATGTTCGCGCTGCGTTATAAACCTCAAAACTGGCATAATAAGAGGCGATGATTAGCCTTACCGACAGCATACATGAGGCTGGGTTAAGTTTCGACACAGAGGCGTAGACATGTCGTTTTAACAATTTAAAAATAAAAAATTATACCACAACAATATGACAATAAATACGTCCTTACAATTTAATTTTTGTTTATATTTGCTTGCTGACAAATGGTTAATTTTAATAAAAGTATATTTTAATTAAAGAGTTGATTGAGTGGTCCGTTACTTTGTGACAGTACATTTTAACAATAAAACTACTTAATTACTTTGTTAACTGTCACTAAATATATTTGTAAAGATTTTACAATTGCGTTATCGCGATTTCGTAGTACAACTACATTGTCACACGCTTAACTAAGACTAAAACAGATTTTTGGTATTTTATGTTTATACGATGAACAGATGTGGGTCTATTATATGTTAAAAAAGTTTGAACAAAAGAGAATTTGCTACGTCTAATTGACTATTCAGTAAATTTATATTATGGTCCTTTGAATGTCTGTAAATTTCTATAGATTCTAAGAAGTTGAGTTTTGACTCTTTAGGTGCCATATGGAGTATTTGTAAACAATCAATATTGGGAAAAGTATGGCCTGTTTCTAAGAAGTGTTTAGCAAAGTGTGATTTTTCATTTATTAGCCTATAAGAGGCATTGTGTTCTGCGAATCTTGTCGACCGAAAAAAACAAGAATAGCTTTAAAATCCGCTCAAAAATTATCCAATATATTTTTTAATGCCAAAGATAAAACTAATAAATACAATAAATCAGGAGTTTATAAACTTAATTGTCAAGAATGCAATAGCTGTTACGTAGGCCAAACGGGACGAAATTTCAAGATAAGATTCGCAGAACACAATGCCTCTTATAGGCTAAAAAATGAAAAATCACACTTTGCTAAACACTTCTTAGAAACAGGCCATACTTTTCCCAATATCGATTGTTTACAAATACTCGATATGGCACCTAAAGAGTCAAAACTCAAGTTCTATTTATTATTCATTATTAAAAATAATAATAGATTAGAATTTGATATCTATAGGAAGGACACAGTAACAGATAGATATATTCCTAATGATTCATTTCATTGCAAACAACATAAATTAGCCTCATTACATTTTTTAGTTCATCGTTTAATCACTTTCCCTCTGAATAGAGTAAACTTTAATAAAGAAAGGAATCGTATTAGAAATATAACTAGAGTTAATGGTTATGACGACGACTTAGTAAATAAGCTAATAAATAGACATAAGTTTAGGTTTAATATTCAGAATTCCACCTTTTTTACACGCGAAGAAAATAACACCAAGTATGTCTCCATACCATATAATCCGAAATATAGCAAGGGACTCAATAAGGTATTTAATAAGGTAGGCCTCACCTTAGTCTATGTCATCAGACAATCTGAGGAATATCTTAGGAAATCCCAAAGATAACATTCCTAATTGTGAGAAAAGTGAAATTTATGAAATTAGTTGTAATGATTGTGACAAAAAGTATGTTGGGCAAACTAAAAGGTCAATTAAAACACGATTTAAAGAACATTTAGCACACTTAAAATACAATAGAACAGAAAAGTCTAGCATTGCCGAACATGCCCTTGAAGCTGATCATACTGTAACATTAGATAATCTAAGATTGATAAAAAAAATGTATCTGATAGGAGATTGTTAAACGCATACGAAAGTATGGAAATCATAAATTGTAAAAGTAGTTTAAATAAAGACAGAGGGCCTATTCCTTATAGTCCCCTCTACTGGTTACTTGACCGGATTTGATGGCCTTGCCTATGTCATTAGTTCCGCCTGAGTAATTCAAGGGTTAGGCTAAGCATAAATAGGGTAGATTTGTAGTTTAGCTTTAGTCAATCATCGCTCCTGATGAAGCTAACATGGTTAGCGATACGCGCGTCAAGTGCAAAAATAAAGTGTTTGGTGTAGTGGTGATATATACTGAGTAGCGAAACTTACTTACCAATAGGTAAATTATTGCTTTTACGTCCTTTGTTAAAGGGCAAGGGCTACAATTTTTGCTTTTCTTTACGTTCTAGTCCTCAGATTGCGAAAAATATATATTCCTATCGGTCTGCCTAACCGGCTGTCAGGCCGTCGATCTGTGAGTCTGTATAATATTTGAAACAGGAATGAAAACTAAAGCTTTTGGGTGATATTTTTTTTTAAGGAAAGAGTATAAAAGGGGTGTATGTCCATATGTTGTATGTTTTTAGTGTTCCGTACGGAACACTTATAAGATCACTTCGGTGTCTGTCTGTCTGTCTGTCTGTCACACCCGATTTTCTCGGAAACTGTTTGACATAGAAAGGTGAAATTTGGTAATAATATAGGAATTGATGGCCTCATCAGAGCCATGTAGTTTTGAGAATTAAATTTTGACTTAAGGGGTTAGTTTTGGGGGGTGAAGTCGGAAGTGAAAAAAAAATTTTTTTACTAGGTCATCGAGTGTGGTGTCAAATGAAAGCTTGTGAAAACACGAGTAAAAAATATATATATATAATATTATACTTGCGCGCACTTTTCTTTGTATTATTTTTAAAAATTCGCGAAAAAAAAAATCGCTGTCCCGGGCCTTATCTCGAAAAGTACTTATCAAAAAATTTCGAAAAAATTCTGGAATATTCTCCACGGGGTGTAGATTGAACGAAAATTATCACAAGCGCATTACCTTTAATAATTTATATGGTATATAAAAAAACAAAAATTTCAAGGTCATCAGATTTCAGTAAAGATTGGACACAAACTTTGTTGAAAACTCATTTGGGGTGTGTTTTGTGAAGTCACTGATCATTTTATACCACCGTAACATAAATTTTGACTTAAGAGGTTCGTTTTGAGGGGTGAAATAGGAAGTGAAAAAAAAATTTTTTTTACTAGGTCATCGAGTGTGGTGTCAAATGAAAGCTTGTGAAAACACGAGTAAAATATATATATATATATATATATATATATATATATATATATATATATATATATATAATGTAATACTTGCGCACACTTTTCTTCGTATTACTTTTAAAAAATCGCTGTCCCCTACCTTATCTCGAAAAATACTGATCAAAAAATTTTGAAAAAATTCTGGAATATTCTCCATGGGGTATAGATTGAACGAAAATTATCACGAGTGCATTACCTTTAATAATTTATTTGGTGTATAAAAAAAAAACAAAATTTCAAGGTCACCAGTTTTCAGTAAAGATTGGAAACAAACTTTGTTGAAAACTCATTTGGGGTGTGTTTTGTGAAGTCACTGATCACTTTATACCACTCTAACAAAAATTTTTATTTTAAAAACAATCAACGTACGGAACACTAATTGTGCAAGTTCAACTTGCACTTGACCGGTTTTTTTTTTATATTACGGACGTTTACGTTCTCTTTACTTGAGAAAGTTAAATCACATGTTTGCAAGAAAAGTACTGGATAAATTACTTTGCCGAGTTTTTTCTGCATCGAATAGACTGCTTCCATTATCTTTAATTATTCTGTAGACTGAAATAGGACAAGAATATTAAAATCATTTTTTACCAAACATACGTTGGTGTTTCAACTTTCTAGAGAAATAAAAATATTTACTGGTAAAATTTCAAAAAAGCCTGACGCTAATTGGAAATAACGTGTTTAACATGCTAATTGATTCTTCTGTACATTCCGATGATTACTGTTACAATCCAGCCAAACCACCTAAATAACGTTTATAAAAATGACACTACCGTTAGAAAAACATGGTGCAGAGGTTTACTTTAAAAGATATTTCCCTAAAAAAATTAGCATTAAATTAAAACGTCAAAAGATCCCCCTTTTTAACCTTTATTGACACCCGCACTCTTTAAAATTCATTCGAAAGAAGTAATTGCATCCGCACAAGGCGCGAAAGAAAGAATATAAAAAATAAAAGGAGGGCAATTTTCAGCCATTCATCTCCAGCTGCGACGAACTTTTAATAAGGCCGTAAAAACGGGCATATCTATTAGCGGGGAGTTTGAGCTGGCAGCCACTTGACAGACAAAAGCTTCATGTCGACTCGGTTGCTGCCTTAAAAGGGTGATGACTGGCTGCGAATATTAGAAAATACAGGGGCGGAGGGAAAATCCAAAATAAAAACACAATATTGACTTGGTTAATTGCGTTACTATTGTACCTTTTTTCTTTAAATGGATTAGACTACGGTTTAAGATGAAAAATATAATGCAAGAATAAAACGAAAAATAAGTGCTTGTTGGACGTCTATTATCTGTAATATGTGAATTATAATGTTTAAAATTGTGGGTAAAAGACAAACTGGTGGACGAATGGGATTAAGGAAGAGATTAAAGATAAAAAGAAGAAATGGAAAAAATATCTACAAACAAAAGATCCAACCGATTATGAGGAACAAAGAACACCGGTTAAAAGAATAATACAGGAAGAAAAGAGAAAATCGTGGAAACAATTTGGAGAGCCAATGGAAACAGCCTATAAAGATAATCAGAAGCTATTTTTCGGTATGATTAAGAATATGAGAAGGAAAAAGTTGAAAACAATAACAAATATAAATGATAAAGAAGGAAATGTCATAAAAGAAGAAGAGAAAATTATGGAAAGATGTAGGGAATATTATAAAGAACTATTGGATGGGAGTGACATAGCATATAAAAATCAACATAGAGACACTATACCAGAAAAAGATATAGAACTTACACAAACAGAAGAGATTAATACAGAAAAAATAAAAGAGGCAAGCGGAAAAATTAAAATGAGGAAAGGCGCCCGGACATGATAAGATCACAGCAGGTATGATGAAGGCGATCCTTGAGGTAGCAATAGAAGAACTTAAAAATATAATGAACAACGTAATGAAGAACAATGCACCTACGGACTGGGCAACAGGCATCATAACCCCAATATATAAGAAAGGAGACACTAAAGATTGTAATAACTACAGAGGGATATCCGTAACCAGCACTGTGTCAAAAGTATATACTAGGATACTAGAAAAAAATCTAAGAAAGAAACTTGTTTGGCTTTCCGCCAGGTAGAGGGGTGAATGATGCAATATTTATAGTGAGGCAATAATGTGAAAAAGCAATAGATAGGGAAATTCACTTGGGTTTTATAGACCTACAAAAGGCTTTCGACAAGACAAATGGAAAACATTGAGAAAAAAACAAATACCAGAAATAATAATAAAAGGCGTACAAAGAATCAACAAATTTTATAAGAACAAGACAAGACAGATCTGATATATTTGAGACAACTATGGGCCTTAGACAGGGATGCATCCTGAGTACCATGCTTTTCTCAATAGTTTTAGATGAAGCAATAAAAGAAGCAAAGAAGAAAGGAGTAAGACCATACCTGATAGGCTATTGGAAGATGAAAACGATAAAAATATCAGAACTATGCTATGCAGATGATATGGTTATTATAGCAAAAGGCTAAGAAACGCTTAATAAGAACATACGAATAAGGGCATGGTTGGGGGATCTTAGAGAGGTAATGGCCAGAAGAGGAATAGAGTAGGAACATGCAAGACGAGCCACACAGAATAAAAAGAGGTGGAAGGAAATATGGAAAAGACAAATATAGAATAACTCAACTCCGCGGGCCTTAAACTCCTAAAGGGGGTAGAAAGGCATAAATATTAAGTAAGCAAGTAAGTAAAATTGTAGGTAACTGCAGCAGGAAGAATATTGGTACATTCTTTGCTACACATTCTTCAAATAAGTCTACATTACTAATATTCAATAATTTCTAATGATGGTTAATTGAAGGCGGTGTTCTTTTTAGTCTTCCGTACGGAACACTTATAAAAGGTGATCAGTTTTCAGTAAAGATCGGAAAAAAACCTTGTTGAAAACTCATTTGGAGTGTGTTTTGTGAAGTCACTGATCATTTTGTACATACGGAACACTAATTGCGCAAGTCCGATTTGCACTTGGCCAGTTATTGCTTCGCTAGGTTGAAACTCAGTACTGTCGATGTAGCGTTATCCCATTCTCTAAACTTACCCAATTGTTTTCTTTTTAACTCGCCCAGTCTTGTTTTTACATTGTTTTAGAATTCAATACAGTAGCACAAACATAACATGTTTTAGGTTTGATGTTGGTAATTTCCTCCTAAAGTACCTATTCAGGGTTGCTGATCGATCATCAGTACTTTATGGAGGGGGGTCCTTATGGCTCTTATTACTACAATCTGATATTTTCTTGAACTTGAACATCGAAGAATGAAAATTGATAATTTCTTCTATTCTTAATAATGAATTCGTTGGTGGGGCATTGTTAATAATAATTGGATCGTAGTACTCGTCCCTTCCATTTTTATATTTACTCTATATTTACCAATTTTTCTAACAATTATATACATCTATAATATATATAAAAAGCAACGTCTGTCTGTCTGTCCGTTAGTGCGCTTATCACTCGAGAACCACTTATCCGATTTAGGTGTTTTTTTTTAAACATACATATGTTCTCTGGCCAGGTTATAGGATATATTTTATTATGTTGGGTAAAATAAGGAATAAGCAGTGACGATAATATGAATCAAGTCGAAAAAGAATTTTCCGCTAGTGCGTTCTCTTGCAATACACTGCCTAAACCATTAAATAAAACAATATCATGTAACAAAGAATATAATATATATAAAATGCAACGTCTCTCTGTTTGTCTGTCTGTCCGTTAGTGCGCTTATGACTTGAGAACCACTTATCCGATTACATGTTTTTTTTTAATGCATACATTTGTTCTCTGGCCAGGTTATTTATAACCTTCTATAATATATATAAAATGCAATGATTCTCTGTCTGTCTATCTGTTTGTCCGTTACTGCGCTTATCACTCGAGAACCAATTTACGTGTTTTTTTTTAATTCATACATTTGTTCTCTGGCCAGGTTATCTATAATCTATAATATATATAAAATGCAACGTCTCTCTGTCTGTCTGTCTGTCCATTAGTGCGCTTATCCCTCGAGATCCACTTATCCGATTTACGTGATTTTTTAACTTCGTACATATGTTCTCTGACCAGGTTATAGATATATATTTTATTACATCTATAATAAATATAAAATGTAACGTATATCTGTCTGTTTGTCCGTTTGTGCGCTTATCACTGGAGAACCACTTATCCGATTTACGTGCTTTTTTTTAAACATGCTAAACCATTAAATATGTAACAATATCATGTAGCAAAGAATATCTATAAATATATATAAAATGCAACGTCTCTCTGTCTGTCTGTCTGTCCGTTAGTGCGCTTATCACTGGAGAACCACTTATCTGATTTACGTGCTTTTTTATTAAACATACATATGTTCTCTGGCCAGGTTATAGGATATATTTTATTACATTAGGTGACATAAGGAATAAGCCGTGACGATAATAGTGAATCAAGTCGGAGAAAAGTTTGCCGCTAGCGCGTTCTCTTGCAATACACAGCCTAAAGCATTAAATATGGAACAATATCATGTAGCAAAGAATATAATATATATATATATATATACATATAATGCAACGTCTCTCTATCTGTGTGTCTATCCGTTAGTGCGCTTATCACTGGAGAACCCCTTATCCCATTTACGTTTTTTTTTTTAATTCATACATTTGTTCTCTGGCCAGGTTATCTATAATCTTCTATCTAGAATATATAAAATACAACGTCTTTCTGTCTGTCTGTCTGTCCGTTAGTGCGCTTATTACTTGAGAACCACTTATCCGATTTACGTGTTTTTATAAATTTAAACATATGTTCTATATAATTCGATATAAGCCTAGATAATGGGAGATAAGGAGAAATAATGGGAGATAAGTCGAGATAAGGCTCGATAATGGGAGATAAGGTGAGTTAATGGGAGATAAATATAAATAATGGGAGAGAAGGAGAAATAATGGAAGCTAAGCAAAGATAAGTCTAGATAATGGGAGTTATGGTGAGATAATGGGAGATAAGGAGAAATAATGGGAGATAAGGAGAAATATTGAGAGATAAGTCGAGATAAGCCTAGATAATGGGAGGTAAGGTGAGATAATGGGAGATAAAGAGAAATAATGGGAGATAAGGAGAAATAATGGGAGATAAGGAGAAATAATGGGAGATGAGCAGAGTTAAGGTATGTAGAGATAATGGGTAATAAGGAGAAATATTGAGAGATAAGGGGAAATAATGGGAGATATTTTTTTACGTTGGGTAAATTAAGGAATAAGCAGTGACGATAGTGGTGAATCAAGTCCACGCGAGCGGAGCCGCGTGCCCGGCTAGTCTTCTATAATATGTATAAAATGCAACGTCTGTCTGTCTGTCTATCCGTTAGTGCGCTTATCACTCGAGAACCACTTATTCGATTTACGTGCTTTTTTTAAACATACATATGTTCCCTGGCCGGGTTATAGGATACATTTTATTACGTTAGGTAACATAAGGAATAAGCAGTGACGATAATAGTTAATCAAGCCGGAAACAAGTTTGCCGGTAGCTCTTGCAATACGCCGCTTAAAAACCGTTAAATATGGAACAATATCATGTAATAAAGAATAAAATATATATAAAATACAACGTCTCTGTCTGTCTGTCCGTTAGTCCGCTTATGATTTGAGAACCACTTATCCGATTACATGTTTTTTTTTTAATGCATACATTTGTTTTCTGGCCACGTTATCTATAATTTTCTATAATATATATAAAATGCAACGTTTCTCTGTCTGTCTGTCTGCCTGTCCGTTAGTGCGCTTAGCACTTATCCAATTTACGTTTTTTTTTTTTTTTTTTTTTAATTTCTACGTATGTTCTATGACCAGGTTATAGAATATATTTTATTACGTTAGCCAACATAAGGAATAAGCAGTGACGATAATTGTGAATCAAGTCCAGGCGAGCGAAGCCGCGGGCACGGCTAGTATTGACATAAATAATTCGTATGTTTATACAAAATATATTTTTTTAAATCTTATAAGAAAAAGATAAGAAGTTTAACGTAAAATAACTGAAAAAGGCCCATGTTTCAGCAGTTCTCTTATTCGTCAAATCTATCCTAAGACGCGTTTCGCCGTATCAGAGCTCGTTAGTCGGGCTAGGACTGACAAACAAGATTTTTTTTTTTTACAGGGAGAAATCCGCCTTATAGATTCTAGAGCAGTCTGCGTCACCAAAATTGTGCCCCGAAGTGCTCCAGATATCTGGGGCTCTCCAACCTAAAGGGTTGGCATACTCACTAAAACTTCTTGTAAGCTGGGAAAACCCTTTAGTCCTTTTACATTTCTGAGATTGTTAATGTCCAGATGTTTGATGATTTTTTAACTCTAAGGTTAATTTTCTAATGATTAGAACTAACCTGCCTTATCCTAACTTAAAGCTAACTTAATCCCCAAATTCCGGGGAGTGTTGTGTTACAATTGTGTTAGTTATGTGTGATGTTCACACTTTTAAAACTGAAGGAGTAGCTCAATTAAACTACGATCTTATCCTTAAATGCTAAGTCAAGGGTAGTCCATGGTTGAGTCTAATGTTAGTCTGGTGGTAGAACGTCTGTTGGTCGTAAGTATCGATTGCCGACGTTTACGTTGACTCTGAAAGTGTTAGCTATCTTGGGGTTAGAGTGAGCCACTGCTTTCTCAAGGAAGACAAACAAGATTTTTTTTTTAACAAGGAGAAATCCGCCTTATTGATTCAGGAGCAGTCTGCGTCACCATAAGGGTGCCCCAAAGTGGTCCAGATATGTGGGGCTCTCCAACCTGAAGGGTTGGCATACCCACTAAAACTCCTTGTGAGCCGGGAAAACCCTTTACTCCTTTTACATGTCTGGCTTGTTATGTGTTTAGATTGTTTGTGTTGAAAGTTTAACTCTAAGGTTAATTTTCTAATGACTAGATCTAACCTAACTTAACCTAACTTATCCTAACTAAGTTGGGAATGTGGAATCTTTGGCACAATGATACTACTCAGTATATATCACCACTACACCAAACACTTTATTTTTGCACTCGACACGCGTTTCGCTAACCATGTTAGCTTCATCAGGAGCGATGATTGACTAAAGCTAAACTACAAATCTACCCTACTTATACTTAGCCTAACCCTAGAAAAGCAATGCGACCCATTGTTTCATCGGTCGGATCACCCACATATTTAATATCCAAATGGTTATCAAAAGAACTTGAGAAGTTACCATTAAATATTTTCGCAGTGAAGAATTCGTTAGAATTCATTAATAAAACAAAAAATCTAGTTCTTAATGAAGGTGAAGTCTTAATTTCTTTTGATGTTAGTTCTTTGTTCCCAAGTGTGCCAATTCCACAAACTTTACAATATCTCGAAGAATTACTTAGAATGAATGACTTTGAAGACGAAATTATTCGTGAATACTTAACATTATCTAAACTTTGCATGGAACAAAATTATTTCCAATATAACAATCAATTTTATGTTCAGAAAGAAGGAACAGCTATGGGTAATTGCTTGTCACCTTTCATAGCCAATTTATTCATGAGTAAGTTTGAAATCGAAACCAGTCAAGAATTCGAATATTTCCCAAGGGTATGGTATAGGTATGTGGATGATATTTTCGCGATTTTTGATACAAAGAAAGCAAATATTGATGATTTTGTTTCTAAATTAAATAGCCGGTATGATTCCATTAAATTCACGTACGAAATTGAGAACAAAGGACAATTACCTTTTCTAGATATTTTAATTATTAAAAATAATAATAGATTAGAATTTGATATCTATAGGAAGATAGACATATTCCTAATGATTCATTTCATTGCAAACAACATAAATTAGCCTCTTTACATTTTTTAGTTCATCGTTTGGTCACTTTCCCTCTGAATAGCGTAAACTTTAATAAAGAAAGGAATCGTATTAGAAATATAATTAGAGTTAATGGTTATGACGATGACTTAGTAAATAAGCTAATAAATAGACATAAATTTAGGTTTAATATTCAGAATTCCTTTTTTACACGCGAAGAAAATAACACCAAGTATGACTCCATACCATATAATCCGAAATATAGCAAAGGACTCAATAAGGTATTTAATAAGGTAGGCCTCACCTTAGTCTATAAGTCATCAGACAATCTGAGGAATATCTTAGGAAATCCCAAAGATAAGATTCCTAATTGTGAGAAAAGTGGAATTTATGAAATTAGTTGTAATGATTGTGACAAAAAGTATGTTGGGCAAACTAAAAGGTCAATTAAAACACGATTTAAAGAACATTTAGCACACTTAAGATACAATAGAACAGAGAAGTCTAGCATTGCCGAACATGCCCTTGAAGCTGATCATACTGTAACAGATAATCTAAGATTGATAAAGGGTGTATCTGATGGGAGATTGTTGAACGCATACTTTCGTATATATATGTCTGATGACTTATAGACTAAGGTGAGGCCTACCTTATTAAATACCTTATTGAGTCCCTTACTATATTTCGGATTATATGGTATGGAGTCATACTTGGTGTTATTTTCTTCGCGTGTAAAAAAGGAATTCTGAATATTAAACCTAAATTTATGTCTATTTATTAGCTTATTTACTAAGTCATCGTCATAACCATTAACTCTAGTTATATTTCTAATACGATTCTTTTCTTTATTAAAGTTTACGCTATTCAGAGGGAAAGTGACCAAACGATGAACTAAAAAATGTAAAGAGGCTAATTTATGTTGTTTGCAATGAAATGAATCATTAGGAATATATCTATCTGTTACTGTGTCCTTCCTATAGATATCAAATTCTAATCTATTATTATTTTTAATAATTAAAATATCTAGAAAAGGTAATTGTCCTTTGTTCTCAATTTCGTACGTGAATTTAATGGAATCATACCGGCTATTTAATTTAGAAACAAAATCATCAATATTTGCTTTCTTTGTATCAAAAATCGCGAAAAATATCATCCACATACCTATATCATACCCTTGGGAAATATTCGAATTCTTGACTGGTTTCGATTTCAAACTTACTCATGAATAAATTGGCTATGAAAGGTGACAAGCAATTACCCATAGCTGTTCCTTCTTTCTGAACATAAAATTGATTGTTATATTGGAAATAATTTTGTTCCATGCAAAGTTTAGATAATGTTAAGTATTCACGAATAATTTCGTCTTCAAAGTCATTCATTCTAAGTAATTCTTCGAGATATTGTAAAGTTTGTGAAATTGGCACACTTGGGAACAAAGAACTAACATCAAAAGAAATTAAGACTTCACCTTCATTAAGAACTAGATTTTTTGTTTTATTAATGAATTCTAACGAATTCTTCACTGCGAAAATATTTAATGGTAACTTCTCAACTTCTTTTGATAACCATTTGGATATTAAATATGTGGGCGATCCGACCGATGAAACAATGGGTCGCATTGCTTTTCTAGGGTTAGGCTAAGTATAAGTAGGGTAGATTTGTAGTTTAGCTTTAGTCAATCATCGCTCCTGATGAAGCTAACATGGTTAGCGAAACGCGTGTCGAGTGCAAAAATAAAGTGTTTGGTATAGTGGTGATATATACTGAGTAGTAACTTATCCTACCTTAACCTGAACTAACCTAATTCCCCAATTGAGGAGTGTTGAGTTACAATTTAATTAGCGGTGTGAGTTGTTACACTGTTCAGAAGGAGTGGCTCAACTAACCTACGGCCTTAACCTAAAACTAAGTCAAGGTTGGTCAGTTGTGTTAGGAGTTAGTCTAGCGTATGTCTGTTAGTCTCTTGTCGAACGCACGACACCGACAAACTGAGCGACCGACAAACTAGAGTGATATTACCACTAGTTTACGGACAACCGTGCAAACAAGAAAACATAATTTACTGGTACCTATCCAAGTAGTTACGGAACATAATGGTAGGATACAACGAATTGTACAGTTCCTTGTATCCTACCAAAAGATAAGAATATGGACCAATTTTAGTACATTCTAAAATAGTGATAAACTATAGTTTTTATATTTAAGAAAATAATTGTTACTACATATGTTTTATTCTGAATATCAATACAACTATTTTTTTCTCATTTAAATCTCTCTTTCATAAAGAACTACCGATGATCCTCCAAGTATACCAATAATAAATGAACGTCAGCCCGGCCCGTGACAGGGATTAATAGATTGCATTGTCAGTCGGGCGGACTTTGATGTATTTTCCAGCCATTCTCTATTATTGTTCAATTGAAAGCCTTCTCACATCTACTATAATGAGGATGCACGGTGTTGCCAAGACACTACAAATTTATTTACATATTAAAAGGAGATTAATTAGTTCGAAGTCATTCGGGTTAGTTTAAGTAATAATTCGTCTTAAGCTTGTTGCCAGCCTTTATAAATCCAGCAAAGAGGAACCAACATTGAATATGGCAAAATCAAAAGTATTGTCATGAGAAATAGTGATAGTGACGCTGTGAAGGCATGCTTCCAATATCCAGTAGATGAGAATGCCCAGAAGTCTATTATCCAATTATTCATCTTTAATTCAATATTTTCCCCAGTTATCTTACAGAATAAAACGCATTCGAATCGATAACTCTTATGTAAAGAAATAAATTTGTTCTTCGCATCTAAATCGGATGCTTTGACTAAATCAGAGGTTCCCAAACTTTTTTTTCTCGTAGACCATTTTCAAAATTTTACTGGTTTCGGTGGACCCCCTGCTGCTACATTTCTACCATATTCCCAAAACTCGTCAAAAAATGTGAAGATTAGATCTAACGATGGAAATTTGCATCGTGGCTGAATTCTAACCCTCAATTCGGAGTGGTAAAGATAAAAAGAAAATATAATATATTTTATTGTGTTCTATTTATTAAAATAATATGATTACAGACTTAATAGAATTAAAATTAAACATTAATAACGTACCGTAACTTCAACAATGCAAATCAACAATTAAAAAAAAAGTACTTGATGGATTGACAGCAAATTATCAATATTTGGCTTCAGTTTTGTAAGGAATAACCGCAAATCTCCCCGTTCTGTGATGTTCAATCTGCTCCTTTTTTTTGTTAATAGGTTTGTAACGACACTAAAACTTTTTTCGACAAGGTATGACGAGGGAAACGCTATCAAAAGTTTTCTCGCAATTTCCCACAGCCCAGGATATTTTTCGGGTATTTCTGCCTGCAGCCAAAAGGTTTGATAGCCTTTTTTAAATTTCACCTTCAGCTCCTCATTGGTGCTAAGCTCGAGTAGCACCTCTTGTAATACCACATTCGCCACTTCCGTTTCATCAAATGGATTTATGATCCATGGTGGTATTTCCATCGTCAGAATATCTTCAAATCTATTTTTGAAGTCATCATGCAGGGCATTTAAATGTTGAACGTATGTCTGAATATCCTCATCAAGACATTCTGCCTGTGACAAGTTTGGAAACTGGGAGAATTCGCGCCGACTAATATTTTGCTTCATAAATTTCAATTTTCCAAGAAAAGCCGAAATTACACCCTTTGTTTTTATTAAATTTAGACTGTCCCCTTGTAGCTGCAAGTTAATGTCAGTAAATCTTTTGAATAAATCTGTCAAATACGCGATGTCTGCGTTCAATTTGATCAGGTTTTCTTTTAAATCTGCATCTTTACTTTCCAGAAACTCTAAAACTGATTCAAAAAGTGAGTAAAATCTTGTTAAACATGCACCTTTCGACAACCAGTGTACTTCAGTATGTAAGAGCAATCGTTGGAAGTCTTCATCATTGTCGTCGCACAATTGTGCAAATAAACGGGTATTCAACGCATTGCTTCTTATTTTGTTAACTGCTTAATCACAAATTGAAGCGATTGGTGCAATCTATCACTCAAATTTTTCGCTACCAGGTGTTGTCAGTGGATGACACAGTGAACTGCAGTTACTCCTGGTATAATTCTTTTAAGATGGCTTATAAACCCACGATATCGCCCAAAGATGGAATCGATTTTTCCTTAAAAAAAATCACTCAGGACATTAAATATTGATTCGCCTTTAGTGTCCGTCTCCAAAGTTTTCGTCCATAACAAATCGAACATATGCCAATAATAATGCTTCATTACCAGGTAAAGTTGACTCGTCCAGTTGAATAGAAAAATGAGTTGTTTGCAGATAATTACACAAGAAGCTTTCAATATCAGAGCTCATTTCATCAATAAGTCTTTGTACAGTGTTGTTACTCAAAGGAATTCTTTTGAGTACCTCAAATGGAGGTTTGTGCAGAACAGTTTTTAAAACCTCTTCAACAGCGGGTAAAATTAACTGTTCTCCGATGGTGTGCGGTTTTCCAGATTTCGCTATAAGCAATGAGATATTGTAAGATGCCCGCAAGCCATCATCGTTACTTTGAGACGTTGAAGCGAACATACTGTGCACGGTGGGTCTCTTTTCATATTTTTCCTTCAATGTTTGAAAATATTTTAAATCTTTACCTATATTTTATCAGGATGACACCTTCTTAGATGATCTGCGAGCTTCGATGGTTTCATAGAGTTATTGCTCAAAACTTTGTTACATAAAAGGCATATAGGCAATAATCAACACTGTACTGTCGACATTTCTTCTTAGATTCAGTCATGTTTCGTATCAGTTATCTACCTGTAAAGAAAAAAATGTTTGTTTTAGTAATCATAAGGCGACTTTAATAGGATATGGCTATTTTAATAGAATAAAATAGGATTAATTAATTATTGTAATGAAAAAACCAAAATGCCGGCGGCAAAACTGATTTTAATTATTAAAAGTAATAAACTGCTAAGATCCATATAGAGGTTTTCACAAAACGGCTGAACCTATTTTAATATAATATAAAATATTTTTTGATTAATTATATTTTGATACATTTCTGTAAATTCGAGAGAAAATACTTTTAAAGAATATTTTGACATCAAAATTCCGCGATTTTAATGATTTATTTATTACTTTGATCTACGTTACGAGTGGTACATAAAGACACGTACAATTTATGAAAATATTTTTAGTCATTTAGCATTAGCAACTACGAGGGCACTGAAATATGTACAAATATGCAGGTCAATCATATATCTCTCCTTTAGTGAATCACCACAGTCGGGTAAATAAATAATTTTATAATAAAAAGTATTAAAAGTTCAATCTTTTTCGGCTTTCTGTTCTTTTATGGAAGTATCGAATAATGGCCCTGTTTAGTATTTAATTTTTACTACGTACCTACTACACGCAAACATAACAAATATAATATTATTACAATATAAAATAAAAGTATGGATAACAAATAGGCAGGTACTTACTTTTTCCGGCACTGGCAAACACTAACATCGATTCACTCACACTTTTCTTTTCAAAATTCCGGAAACAAATGAGTAACGTTTGTCCTTGGCATTCGTATTTATATTGGTGAAGAATCAAACAAGTTCATGCAAGATTGCAAGCACAGCACAAGTCGTATTTCGTTCCTTTGCACGTCTGAACGGGTTGCGTTGCGGGCGGGCGGGTGGCGCATTGCAAGTCTCGACGCGCTTTCTACTGAATATCGAATATGCAAGATTTTACAAGTAACAGTCGCTGACCTTCTTAAAATACATTACTCAAAAAAATTAAGGGAGGTTTTTTAAAACAAGGAAATTAATGCTAAATAAACAGGCTATCTGATCTATATGCCGGCCTAACTGAAAAAATTTTTTTCAAGCCCGTGGACCAAAAAAAAAGCAAAATATTTGCAATATTATTTTTTCGCGCTATCTGTTAGGGTTGCATGAGAACCGTAGCTCCTAAAAAATTTTAGCCAAAAAATCTGAAAATTTAAATCGTAAAGATTCAAAATGCTTTTTTTTAAAGTCTCAATACGACCATTTTTTACCGAAATACAGCCTGTCAAAAATCATCGAAAAATTTGGAATTTTTTTGCTCCCTTAATTTTTTTGAGTAGTGTGTTATCTGCCTACATTGATACGTAAAGCCAAGCCAACATTTTTGTTCTTTACTATCGAAATCAGCTAAATTTTCGTGGACCCCCACTTACAACTTGTGAACCCCTATTTTTTTTCACGTAAACGTAGACCCCCGTCGAGTCTCCTGTGGACTCCTGGGGGTCCACCTGAACCACTTTGGGAATCACTGGACTAAATTCTTCTAATGAAAAACCAATAGACGAGGATAAGCCAGTTTATACGGAAAGCATAAAAGTTTAACGCGTAATATCTAAAAGGGAAAGTTGTGTTCAATCAGTCATTTTAACATTCGCTTAGAACAAGATTTTATTATCGACTGTTACTATGGCAACATTGTATTTTAAAAACAACATTATCAGTAGCTGAAAAGGATTAGTCATAGCGATGTTTTTCTGTCGGCAGCAACGACGGGCCCAAAATTAATTTCGTCTATGGTCTCGTCGTCGATAGACAGCTCAGGTGATTGATGATACCTTATTAATACCCAGAAGGTTCGCTTCATTTATAATAACTGACTTGTTTGGGAACACATCAAGTTTCGTATAATATTATGGTGTCGTTTAAAATTATAGGTTAACAAAGGTACTAATATAATTTTTGAAAATGATGTTATTATAAGTTTCGGCAGACATGTAAAACTCTTATATTTAAATAAAAAAGGATCATTTTTCGTAAATAAGATATTCGGATTTCAACCTTCCCATGGCAACAACATACATTACACCATCGCACAGTGTCTTGACTAGTACAAGCTAGCGGGACAATATTATTTCTTCACTTATTTCAATTGTTTATGTATATTCCAGGTATCTTAAGCTATTTTAAGAAAAAAAAAGTTGAAAAATGTGTACTGTATGTGTATTAATCGAAATATGTAGCTGCAAGACGGAAGTGGTTTACTAATGTGTCTCATTTGTTCACTATTGTCGCTAATTGTTCTTTAATTAGCTACATACGTCTACCTACTCATTATGTGTGAAAAGCACAATCATGTTTGTTTACAAAGAAATTTCTAGGAAAAAAAAATAAAAATCATAATGATAGTACCCACATTTATTAATTTACAAAATATTATTTCTTTTAAAATAAATTAGTACAATAACAATATCTATATATCAATTATTTACAATAACAAGGTGTATAAGTAAAAGAAATATAATATTAAATAACTTATATACTAAGGCATGAATTATAAGCAACTACAACACACAATAAAATAAGAAGAATAATTACAATAAAAAAATACTTAAACCTACTAATCACCATCAGATGAGTCGTCATCACCGCTCTCCCATTCAGTAGAATATTCAGAGAGTAAATAATCCTCCTCATTTAATTCGTGATGATGACTTACTGATGGTGTTTCGGATGGCAATGAAGGTGGGATAATCAACTGCATAACCTCCGATGGCAAAGAAGTAAATTTTCTTCGCGGTAATTCTCTATACGAGTTAATAACAGGATCAGACGTAATTAAAAGCACTCTCAAAAGATCTGTATTTGTGGCAATACGTGACCGCTTCCTGGTGTGCCGTTCACGGAATCTACGACAGTCTTTATTTCTTGTCTTCTGGGCTTCTTCGGAGAGTTGTCCAATGGGAAGAAGAAAAGACTTTATAACTTCCGCGCAGTGTACAAGAATTTTATGCACAGTAACGGGCATGGAATACCACGAATACAGATCAAGGTATAATTTTCTAGTATCAACACAAAACTTTTCGAATTCTATATAATTTATGTCATATCCCGATGACAAAGTTCTTAAAATTACATGAAATCTACGAATAAGGTTTACGTCTAATCCTGTAATTTCGCTGCTCAATTCAGCTTTGGAAAAAAAATCTACGTGCTGTGTTTCCATCGTTTGTGTTACCATACCCAGGTTTTGGTTTATCTACAATGAGACCCATACGATCTTTAAACACTTTTTGTATCTCTTGTGAGCGTTGCTTCACAATAGCTTTGTCGTTATCTCTCCTGACTTGCCACTTTTTTATTTCTAAATGGTAGCTGATATGAAGCAAATATTCAAACGTGCGGATCCATGCATGTAAAGTAGATAAACCAAATGCAAGGCGTTCTTCGTTGCTGGGATATTTCTTTGACTCCTCGTTCATAGTAGACGGGGTGGCACCGCAAATATAACACTTTTGTGTTGAACTTGTGTCTGTTAAGGCATTGCACACTTTGCCATCAGTCATTGTCAACAACAAATCGTGTTTAACAGAGATTTGAGATCCAGCAACGTTACATAATGTTGGAAGAAGCTGACTTACTTCATCTAAAATTTTAGAAGTTTCTTCTTTCGTAAACTCTTTTGTCTCCTTGGCAAAAATAAACTTAATAGGACGGCAATATAAAGTAGAGGAAGGTCTTGGATTTTGCCAGATCACAGTTTCGCCATCAAGCAGTCTCAAAGGGACAAATGAGTATACGAACAAAAATTCGTCTGTAGCGTTAGTGTTCTCAAATTTCTGCTTATACGTGCTATGCCCCGAACTCCCATCACAGCCCCATTTGCTTACCAACGTATAATATGAACGAGGTAACACACTTCTAATGACTTCTGTCTGAGCTTTAACTAATCATTCAGCCGTTTTATCCAAAATCGCGTGAAGTTTAATTTCAGTTCGAGATTCAGTCACAGAAATATATTCGTCAGAAGGACAACAAGAAGCTTTGGACTTACCTAAACTATAAAACGATGGATACACTTGATGTCCCGCTTTCATTGACCATTTTCTTGTTTGTTTATATGAGTGAGAAGTCGATTTCGAGTCCACATAATAAGCTAAAGCTTCGTCTGGTGTTAACTGCCGACTTTGTTCAGAACACTTATTCTTTTCTCTAGTTTCACTGACCGCGACGTTATGGATCTGTTTAGCAACACTTCGATGCCCTTCTTTTCGAGTAGCTAACTCAGTTGCTGTAATAAGCTCACTTGCACTTTGCGATTCCAAAAGATCTTCTACTCTCCGTCTCTCCGTTTTCGTTGATGAGTCTTCAAATGATTTTCTGGGTCGCCCTACGGAAAGAGCCGCTGATGATGTTGAAGTGCACGGCTGGTTTAACACACATCTTTATTTCGATTCCGGATCCCTCTAACCAATCTTTATGTTTGATTAGAAACATTTCTTTGTTACACTTTAAAGAAGTCCACTTTTGATTGAATTTTGCTGAAAGGCTTGATATTGTCAGAAACATCAGACATATTGAATTTTTCACTTATATAATAAAAAATGCCACTGTTTCGTTCAGTTTTGTCATGTTTTAGCCATTCTTCAAAAAACTCCATTTTCGTCATAGTCACGACTCGTTCTGAAAAAAATAAAAATAATTTTACTTTCGGGCCTTTTCGGGGTCTATAATATATATGAATCTGTGCCTGAATGTTGTAGGTATTACATATAGAAAAATCTAGGTGGATATATGTGGATAAAAAAAAGTTGCTACTTTTAAAGTTTACAATTAATGTAAAATTTGCTGGATTTATCTATACATTTACAAATTGATATTACACCAAAAGTATACATATTTTTTATAAAAAATATAAGTCATAATAGAGTACATACCTTCAACAGAATATTCCATAACAAAAAACTCGTTTCGCTTTGCTACCAATTTTAAAATATGTTATCACAAGTGTGCATAAAATGCAACTGATTTGCAAATGAAAATGACCTCTCTTATAAGGGTTACTTTGACCCTTTATGAGGTGATAAACAAATTAATTCTTGGAATTCGTTAAATGGGGGGGGGGGTTGTTTACAAGTCGTTATCAGTGGTTCCTGGAAATTACGTCATGAATATTGTCCCGCTAGCATGTTCTTGCCGAATCACTGCGCATCGCTTTTTTCAAATACATCGCCAATAGCTTCAACCACAAACATGAAATTGGAGCTATCTTACTAAATATCTCCAAAACTTTGGACCGCGTGTGACTTAAAGGTATCGTCATGAAATTCATCCATGATGGCTATTCCCCCAACGTCACCAAATTGGTCCTCTCCTTCATTTAGAACCGCACTTTCCCAGTCGAAGTCGATCAGGCCTCCTCTGAAGTCAAGGCCATACTAGCCAGACTCCCCCAAGGCTTGGTTCTATCCCCGATCTATTCAACATCTTCACTTCTGACATTCCCAATTCTGACTGCTCCTCCTTAGTTAGGTATGTCGATAACACCGCCACCTCCCAGTCCACCAGAATCATCAGCAGCCGCTTCCAACGTCACCTCAATACGCTAATCCCTTGGTTTGAATATTGAAGAATCCATCCAAGATCCAAGCCATCATCTTTAGCAAACCATCTCGCCTATGCCGGCCTTCCTCACTTTCCATCGTACTAAACTCCCATGGACCAACAGCATCAAGTTCTTGGGCTCCATTAAGACAAGCAGCTGGTATGGAAGGATCAAGTCAGTGCAGCAAAAAATAACGTTAACCCACACCTAGGCAAGCTGAACCCCATCCTAAACAGGACCAGTAAATTGTCAACATGTACAAGTTGACAGTTTACAAAATAATCATCAGGGCTGGCTTTACCTACCCAGCACCCAGCAGTAAGAACAACGTGAATCGCTTTTTCCGCACTCGTGCCGCCCCTGGAGCGCTTTAGGGACTTCCCTGCAGCACGTGTGCTAGACAAATTAAAAAAAAAAAAAAAAATAGTGCCAAGTATCCATCCTCCATAGCAGTTTAAAACAAAGCCCATCGCATCATCGCAGACGCCCCATGGTTTGTCAAGAACACTCAAATGCACCGTCACCACCCGATATCCATCCTCCTGTAATTCATAAGCAACACTCAACTTAGATTCTTGGACAAAGCCACCTAACACCCCAACTCTAACATCAGAGAAGCGTATGGTCTACCCCACAATGATAGGATGCGTTACCTAAAACCCTCAGATCCCCTCCTCTGATGAATAATGACGAGCTAGACTAGAGTTAATTTGGAATAAGCGTGAGTTCATCTTAAGTCTCATGCATTATCTTAAGTTTTTAAATAACTTAAGGTCAAATAATTTAATTTTCAGATGTCTTAAGTCGCTGCACATTTATATACACCCTGACGTAAACTAAGTTAATTAGGCTACTGACCTGTATATGTCTTAAGACACAAATTGTATGTTATGTAACTCATCTCATGTAATAGTAGTCAGAAGGTTTAGTCCTACCTAAGACCAAGAAAAGGACGGGTCTAAAGACAGAATCCTGGCGTGCCCTATAGACTTATTTCAGAATCACATTCTTAATTTGAACATATTGTTTTGTAAGGTAACGTTCTAGTAATTTATTGATGCTTTTTGAGAAATAGTATTAATTCGCAATAAGCGTTAACTACATCAAAGTATTTAATACAATACAAAGCTCAAATCCGGTCATCGTTGGGTTATTGCTCCCATATTTAAGGCTCTGTTCCCAAATATACCCTGCATTTGTTAGATTGTATCCAGAAGAAAACTATTCATCATTAGGGACCTGGAACTCACTAACAACTTTGATTGTTTGGATCATCGGTTGGCGATTCGAGGCCTTTTTTTCATTGTAAGTGTCGAAGGAATGTAACCAAAGGCGGTGCATGCTAAAGCAGCACATTTATGTAAGGTTCAATTTGTCATTGGCCTTCAAGAACTGTTTTATATTTAGAACCTTATATGTTTGGAATTAATTATCCAAGACTGTGTTTCCTGTGTATAAC
Source organism: Pachyrhynchus sulphureomaculatus (assembly GCA_019049505.1). Taxonomy (NCBI): domain Eukaryota; kingdom Metazoa; phylum Arthropoda; class Insecta; order Coleoptera; family Curculionidae; genus Pachyrhynchus; species Pachyrhynchus sulphureomaculatus. The sequence continues at coordinate 214,157,927 of CM032454.1, read as the reverse complement.
CTGCAGTGATTCAAAACCACTGCGAATCGGTTCTTCCGCACACGCACCTTAAAACATAAAGCAAATTTATTAAATAAATAAGGGTCTTTACCATGCCTAAAGTCACAGAAAACATAACTGTGCTTGAAAAAGCCAGATATATAGAACAAACGTCGCACAATGGGGCGAATGCGTTATTTTTCGGTCATTTGCTTATAACTTCCACATTTGTTATTGGAATGACTTCAAACTTAATACACATAATGTACGATTAATATATGTTCAGTATATGAAATAAAAATCATACTATATACTGTTATCGCGTGCGCGATAAAGCGTAAAGATTATTTCAAAATACTAGACAACAAATTGAAAAATTTTTCGATTACATGAGTGCGAATAGTCATTTTCAATGTATTTTTGCCTGCTGAACACGAATCCGTTGTCCAAATTTGGCTACCGCTTCGTAATTTTGAGAAAAATGACGGAAATTTGCAAAAAAACACGGTTTCAAGGATTTTCATGACATAACACAGGCACAAATATTTTTCTCACAAATTTCGTTAATACTACGCGTAAGTATCAACATTTAGCTTTAAAATGCCTTTTGTTTCGTTTTGGTACATTTTTTTTTATTTTCGAAGTATAGCTAAAATTAGAAACACTGGTTGCGCTTACGCAGCATTAATATCATTGTCCCGTGTTACGATTGCGCTACGCATGCGACATGTAACGAAACATTAACTCATCAAAATACACTCATGAAGCGAATAATGTTTCGAATATCAATTATCTGCTCTTAGCGTTACCCAAGATCAACGACGAGTACGTGACAGATATTTGATCCCTCGGGGTGCTTGATTTTTGTGAGTCCCCTTGCCTCTCACATTTGTACTTCTTGTTTTAATCGTCGTAATCTGTATCATCATCACTGAAATGTAATAGATGTTTTATATCTTCGGACAATTCTTTCTTCTTACGTTCCATCAATTTTCGCGAATTAGATATTATCGGATCTGAAGCAGTCATCAAATTATTAAAAATATCTTCATTATTATATATTCGAGACATTCTTCGCGAATGGTTTTCTCTATATTTTCTGAAATATTTGTGATTTGCTTCCTGAGCATCTTCAGATAATGTCGAAGTTATGAGCAAATGACCGAAAAATGTCGCATTTGTCTCACTATGGCGCGCGATGTAAGCAAACACTCGCATTGAGATCGAAATTTCAAAGTAGTCAAGCCGCGTTGCCGAAAAGAGGCAACAAGAGTTTAATTGCCCTTTTTAGTGTTCCGTACGGAACACTTATAAGATCAGTTCGGTGTCTGTCCGTCTGTCTGTCCGTTTGTCCGTCTGTCTGTCCATCTGTCCGTCTGTCACACCCGATTTTCTCCGAAACTATTTGTCATAGAAAGTTGAAATATAGGAATTGATGGCCTCATCAAAGCCATGTAGTTTTGAAAGTTAAATTTGGACTTAAGGGGTTAGTTTTGGGGGGTGAAATCGGGAGTGAAAAAAAAAAGTTTTTACTAGGTAATCGAGTATGGTGTCAAATGAAATCTTGTGAAAACACGAGTAAAAAATATACATATAATGTAATATTTGCGCGCACTTTTCTTAGTATTATTTTTAAAAAATCGCGAAAAATCGCTGTCCACCCGCCTTATCTCGAAAAAAATTTTAAAAAAATTCTGGAATATTCTCCACGAGGTGTAGATTGAACGAAAATTATCACAAGTGCCCTACCTGTAATAATTTATCTCGTATATAAAAAAAAACAGAAATTTTAAGGTCATCAATTTTCAGTAAAGATTGGAAATAAACTTTATTGAAAACTCATTTGGGGTGTGTTTTGTGAAGTCACTGATCATTTTATACTTCCGTTACAACATTTTTTATTTTAAAAGCAATCAACGTACGGAACACTAATTGCGCAAGTTCAACTTGCACTTGACCGGTTATTTTAGAAGTGTATACTTCATAAGAAATGAGGAGTATATCGTAATTTTTTCATTTCATTGGAATATTGCCCGAGAGAATGGCTGAGTGGAGAACGTTAAATCAAATCGGGGGAACTTTAATGTCCATTTTTTTACCAATGGGGGATGAAGGGGGATAAAAATAGGATATCTCCGGAAACTAGAGACTTTGCCCTATCAGATGATGAAAGCGCCATCTCATTCCACCTCATTCCACAAACTTTATACATCTTTGAATATTGAAGTAAGAATAACACAGGGCAACAAAAAAATATTTTTGTTTTGGTGCCTGGGATTTTAGAGCTGATTTTAACTATATTTGGGACGCTAAATCTATACATGCAATCCGTTTTTCTCTATCAGCTCTACTTTTTTAGATACATCAACTTATCTACCAATGTGGTTTTTATTCAGTATATTCATTTATGAGAGTTCTAAAATTATTTAATTTAATCACCTAACTCGGGTAAGTCTCGTCAGTTTGTGCGTTCTTACTAATGAGAGTAGATCGAATTCGGCGTGTTATTTTATGTTAAGAAAAGAGTGTTTTTGTGTTATTGAACAGAATTAAAATGAGTTCAGGTTCCAGTTCAAGAAGAAGTTGTGTAAATCAACCTGATGTGTTTTGCTATATATGCGGAGAATACATGTTTCAACAAAACAGACAAACTATTACTGACTTTGTAAAGCGAGCGTATCTTGGATACTTTGGAGTTAAGCTTGGTGATCAGGACAAAACGTGGGCCCCGCATCTCGTATGTAAAACTTGTACAGAGCATTTACGGCAGTGGACTACCGGGAAAAGAAAATGTCTAAAATTCGGCGTACCAATGGTTTGGAGAGAACCAAAAAACCACTTCAATGATTGTTATTTCTGTTTAGTAAATACTAATGCAATCAATCGAAATAACCGCAGTAAGTGGACTTATCCCAATTTAGACTCGGCAATACGCCCTATCCCGCACTCAGATGAAATACCGATTCCAACATTTCATCAGCTACCACATATCTCTGATGACGAATATTTTCCCTCTGATCGCTCTTCTGATGCTAATAAAAGTTCTGATGCTAATGAAACTAACAGTGACTATGAGTGGACGTCATCAGTTCCTCAACGCTTCAATCAAAATGAATTAGATGGGACCAGGGATCTCAATTTATCGAAAAAAGCTTCTGAAGTACTGGCTTCTAGGTTGAACGACAAAAATTTACTGGAACAAGGAACCAAAATTACCTTTTACCGTACAAGAGAAAAAGATCTGCTACCATTCTTTTCTCAAGAAGACAATCTTGTATTTTGTCACGAAATTAGGGGACTCATGAAAGAAATGGGACTTTCTGAATATATTCCAGATGATTGGCGCCTATTTATTGACAGTTCAAAGCGAAGTTTAAAATGTGTCCTTCTACATAATGGGAATAAATATGGTTCAATACCACTAGCTCACTCAACGAAACTGAAAGACGAATATAATACCATAGCTTTGGTCTTGCAGAAGATAAAGTATTACGAACATCAATGGATGATTTGTGTAGACTTAAAAATGGTAAACTTTCTTCTTGGGCAGCAAAGTGGTTACACGAAATATCCGTGTTTATTGTGCCTCTGGGATAGTAGGGACAAAACACACTACTGGGTTAGAAAAGATTGGCCTCAGAGAGAAAACATGGACGTTGGGGAAAAGAATGTCATTAACCACGCTTTGGTTGAAAGAGAAAAAATCATACTTCCTCCGTTACATATAAAGTTGGGCTTAATGAAGCAATTTGTAAAGGCTCTTGATAAGAATGGGTGTTGTTTTGCATATATAGGGGTAAAAATGCATCAGTCGAGCACAGAAAAACTCAAAGCAGGGATATTTGACGGCCCACAAATAAGACAATTAATTAAGGATCCTGCCTTCATAAATTCAATGAATCAAGTTGAACGAGAAGCTTGGACATCATTTGTTGCAGTTGTAGAAAATTTTCTAGGCAAACATAAAGCTCAAAATTATGTTGAAATGGTTAACAAGATGCTTAATAGTTTCAAATCCTTAGGGTGCAATATGAGTATTAAAATACACTATTTACACAGCCACTTAGACCGTTTTCCAGAAAATTTAGGAGACATGAGTGAGGAACAAGGTGAAAGATTTCACCAAGATATTAAAGTTATGGAGGACCGCTACCAAGGAAGATGGGACATGCACATGATGGCAGATTACTGCTGGAGTTTAAAAAGGGACTGTTTAAAAAAACATTCAAGAATGTCGCGGAAAAGAAGCTTTCCAAGTGTTGAGTGACTATTTCATTTCTTCAATGTTTTTTTTTGTTTGTAAGTACGACATAATATTGTATTTTGTATAACTAAAATAAAAATTTCGTATCTACTTTTGTTTACTACACTTATGGATTTGAGTTACAATAATGTAACTTATATTTCTCTAAAATTGTATATCTTAAAAATTTGAGCTCCTAGGTACAAATGAATACGTTATTTGAATTCAGGACATCAAATTGATATAGAATCAGCTGAAAAAACCTCGACACCAAAGCAGCTGTTCCCCTGTGTAATTTTTTGTGTCGAATATATCAAATGTTTATTAATATATTGTAGCACTCTAATGACGTTACACTAAGATTAATTTGTTGTTTGAAACCTAATAAACAAGTTATAGTAAGCGTTTAACTCATATTCGTAGTTATGTTGTCCACAAAGAATTTAGAATGTAATTTCTCGAATTACAGAAATTCCAACATTGACAAAAATGTCACACTTCAATGGATAATTTTAAGGAAGGCAGAATGAATAAATTAGTTATAAACATATTTATGTATGGTTTATGATATAAATTAAAGGAAAAAATCGTCAATACTAGAAAAATACATCTTTAATTTTTTCATCCAATATCCGATTTTTTACGCCGTCGCCCCAATGTGCGTCGCCGCAAAATGCAGCGGGCTGGCTATTGTCGAAATGTTAAAATGTGCCTGCTCAAGTTTTTCGGAGATACCGCGCATATTTTTCCTTATTTTGTTATGTATAACTATGAGAAACTCGACGAGCTACATTTTATCGATCCACCGGTAGCCGTTTTTTTACGGCGACGCGACGTTTTATTCCACGTGTTTGTCTTTATGTAGCGATAACTATATTTTCTGTACTAATTTACTATATCTCTATTCAATAATTCAGGGTTTAACATAAAGGTCCAACACCAAAATTTAAACAAAAAAAAAATGTTCAATTTTTACTCTCCGGTTAATTTATAACCATCTATTATCCAAATTACATCCGAAAATGACTGTGCAGTTTTGATCCAACACTTCGGTAAACCGCTTCAACAAATTCTCGTATTTGATTTAGTGCGGGCACGATTGACGGACGGCCGGTAATGGCAAACAGACGTCAACACTGGACGTTGATAAATGACTGCAAACTGCTTTAATAGACTAATCGATGAAAATGGTTATAGAGAGTGATTTAACATAATATAGAATATATACTGTCGCAAATAACAGATTATCAGAAATCATGTTAAAATGTATAAATATATTAATACAATTAACATTTTAAAAAAATTGGTAGATTTGCCCAGTTTATTCCTTGCAAACATGTAGTTCTAAACTAAGCACTGAGTTTGACTTTCTCAGGATAAAGAGTAACTTTATACAAGCACCTCCAGTTATATATAAACTCCTAGACAAAATTAACGCAACGATCTGAAAATTAATTTGTCTTTTTCTTATGTCAGTTTTAAAGTTTATCGAGTATTTGAATAGTAGGCTATGCATATTTTTTGTTTCGTTGTTCATGACAGAAATCAAAACAATTCGTTTAGATTTACAGTTTTAAAGAATTTTTTAGAAGATAAACAATTTTCTGTAATAATGCGATAGATTTTCTTTAAAAGTAAGCTTATAAATTGTTCCCTTTTTCAAAGTAATACGTTTTTTGTGGTAGACTGTTTTATTTTTGACCCCGAAGAATTAGAAAAATGAATCGAACAAGGAATTTAACTGAACACGAAGTAGTGCGAGCCTCAGTTTTATTGGACGAGGGATATTGTCAGAGTTATGTTGCCAATTTGTTAGGCAAACATCGTTCCACAATAAGTCGTATGGTAAGACGCTTGAATGAAGTAGGAACTTATTCTAGAAGGCTAGGGCAAGGGCCAAAACGATGCACTAGCGACCTAGATGAACGTTTTATAAGACAATATGCTTTAAGAAACAGGACTGTCACTAGTTCTATAATAAGAAACGAACCCGAAGCTGTTCACAATGTTACAATTTCTTCTAAAACAGTTAGAAGATGGTTAAATGAAGCTGGATTAAACAGTAGGAGTCCAGCCACTGTGCCCTTGCTTACTAGAGAGAACAGAGTTGCCAGGTTACGTTTTGCTCGAAATCACGAAAACTGGTCTGTGGATGATTGGAAACAAGTTTTCTTCACAGATGAAACTAGGGTTAGTCTAAAACATCCAGATGGTCGTGAGCGAGTATGGCGAAGACCAGGAGAGTGGTTTGCTCCTTGTAATATTTCTGCAAGGATTCCATTCGGCGGTGGCTCTGTTATGTTCTGGGGTGGCATCTGCTTTGATGCTCGCACAGAGTTAGTTCCTGTCCGTACGAGATCCATGAATGCTGACTACTATCTTGAGAATATTGTAATAGAACATGTGATGCCTTTCGGTAATTTTGTGGGGCCCAATTTCCTTTTTATGCAAGACAACGCTCGACCTCACATGGCTAGGGAGGTACTCGATTATCTTAATCAAGTTGATATACCGATTATGCAATGGCCACCAAAAAGCCTGGATCTGAATCCGATAGAACATGTATGGGATCACCTTAAGAAAAATGTGAAACGTCATATACCTGCACCTAGAAACCTGAGGGAACTTGAAAATGCAGTTTTCACAGAATGGGAGCAAATTTTATCCAAAATTTAATTAGAAGCATGCCTAGGCGCATAAACCCTGTCATCCGAAGTAGAGGAGGCAACACACGCTAGTGTCCCAATTACACCATTAATTTTGCTACTAGTGTCCCAATTTATTTTTTTCATTATTAAATAATTTCAACGATTTTGTTATTAGGTCTTAAGAATAATTTTAATTCGAATTTTATAGAGAAATTTGGTAGCTAATTCACTTTTAAAGTATCCGAATAAGTTTTTTTCTAACTTTTAGTGTAACCAATGTTCATAAAAAATTATTAAAATTAATTTATTATAGAGATTTGTATGATTTAATATATTGTTGCGTTAATTTTGTCCAGGAGTGTATATATATATATATATATATATATATATATATATATATATATATATATATATATATATATATATATACGTAGTATAATAAGCGGTAAAGCCTTAACAGAAGGTAATCATTTTATTTATGTTGTGCATCCTCGCTTTTTCTTATAGCCTATTTTTACACTCAGGTATATCATTGATATCTCATGAAATAAAAGATTTTACGTTCCCGTAAAAAATTTAAGATATAGTGATGCCCATGAGATGCCACAAGCGAGTGAGTAAATGAACTTTTATAAGACGTTTCTAGAAGTTTTTTTTTTGGATAATTTTTATCAAAATTTTAGTTTCAATGAAAATTGATGGATCATTAAAATTAAAAATGAATGATATATATATATATATATATATATATATATATATATATATATATATATATATATATATATATATATATATATATATATATATATTCAATTTTCTTGTGTTTGGATTATATATTGATATCGCTTGACATCATATCATTATACACCAATATATCTCTGACTCACGCAATTGACATAAAGAAAAATGGAACGAAATCAAAATATTTACTGATATACCAATAGAGGAATTTAGTGCTGCAACCAAATTGGTTCTGAACCCAACATATTTTCAATTTGAAGACAATCTATATCAAGTAGACGGATGTGCAATGGGTTCATCCATATCCAGTGTGGTGGCGCAATTAGTAATGGAGAACTTAGAGGAAAATGTCCTTTCCAACATACCATTTTGAAATACCATTTTTCTATAGATTCGTTGATGATTGTATTACTGCCATTCCAAAAAATTATAGAAAGTATATTTTTAAAAGTTTAACAATTACAATAAAAACTACAGTTCACAATGGAAATAGATATAGATAAAAAAATTAATTTCCTTGACCTAACATTACACAACAAAGACCAAAGTATAAAAACAGAATGGTACACAAAGAAAATATGGTCGTCTAGATATCTAAATTATAACTCAAACCATCCACTAAAATACAAGAAATCAGTCATAATTGGTCTGGCGGGTCGGGCAATATCCCTAACAGACACAGAATACAGGAAAGAGTCAACAAACAAGGCCAAAAAGCAGTGGAATTAAATAACTACCAGGTATATTTTATAAACCAAATATTTAAAAGACGGATATATAAATTATGTTCTACCGAAACAAAAACCAACAACAAAAAAGCCCAAAAAAAACAAAGCATACCGTTTTACCATCCTTGAACGGATTTTCACAAAAAATTGAAATTTTTTTTAAAAAGCATAATATAAATGTCGCTCTTAGAGTCTATAACTTACTGGCAACCAACTTTTCAAAATTAAAAACTTAAACCCCAAAAAACAAAAAGAGCAATGTTGTATACCAGATTCCTTGCAATAATTGTGAGGGTTAGTTATATAGGGCAGACTGGCCAAAATTTGGTAAATAGGATAATAGGACGCAAATATGACAAAACTAATAAAACAGCATTAACGAAGCACGAAGAGGAAAGCAAACACACATTTAATTATGACGGAACCAAGATCTTAATCACTGAGAACAATAAGAAAAAAAGAGAAATATTGGAATCTATTATGATACAAAAAACACCAACCGCTATCAACAACAAAAGAGAAACAAATAACCTAAGCCAAATATATAAAGGGTGTTTTTTATAGAGGTATAAAACTTTAAGTTGGCAACACTTTTTTAACTGGCGGCCATTTTGTCAGCTGTCAAGTGATTTATGTTTAGTTTATTTTGGCATTTCAACATGAATAGACTGACGCCTGAACAACGCTTCCAAATTGTGCAAATTTATTTTGAAAATCATGGTTTTGTTCGAAATACGTATCGCGCACTACGTCCATTTTACGGTCAACATAATCGCCCATCAGAGCAATTAATTCGATTAACTATGGAACGTTTTCGCACCACGTTTACTCTAAATGATAATACGCATCCACAGAGACGTCGTACAGTGCGTACAGAAGAAGTCATTGCTGCTGTAGAGCGTAGCGTAGAGGAAGACCCGAATCAGTCTATCCGCCATCGTGCACAGGAATTGGATATGTGTCCATCCACTTTATGGAAGAATTTGCGGAAAGATCTTGGTTTGCGTGCTTACAAAATCCAACTCGTGCAACAATTGAAGCCACACGATCACCTAGCAAGGCGTAGATTCGGTGAATGGGCCCAAAACAAGATTGCCGTTGATCCCGATTTTCATAAGCGAATTTTGTTTAGCGATGAAGCTCACCTTTGTTTGAATGGATACGTCAATAAACAAAACTGCCGTATTTGGAGTGATGATAATCCTCAAGTGTATGTTGAGACACCGTTACATCCAGAAAAATTGACTGTTTGGTGTGCTTTATGGGCTGGTGGAATCATTGGTCCGTACTTCTTTAAAAACGATGCTGGTCAGAACGTTACAGTCAATGGTGACCGCTATAGAGCCATGATTACTGACTTTTTTCGTTCATCAATTGAACAACCATGATGTGCAGGAGCTGTGGTTTCAACAAGACGGCGCAACATGTCACACAGCTCGTGCCCCAATTGATTTATTGAAGGAAACGTTTGGTAACCGCACAGTTTCACGTTTCGGACCCGTGAATTGGCATCCAAGATCGTGCGATTTAACGCCGCTAGACTATTTTCCGTGGGGATATGTGAAGTCGCTAGTCTACGCCGATAAGCCCGAAACGATTAACCACTTGAAGGACAACATTCGCCGCGTTATTGCCGATATACGGCCACAAATGTTGGAAAAAGTCATCGAAAATTGGACCTCCAGATTAGACTACGTCCGAGCCAGCCGTGGCGGTCATATGCCAGAAGTCATATTTAAATTATAATGCCAGAAGATTATCTTTCGAATAAAGTAAATTTTATGTCAATTTAAAAAATTCATCTTTGTTTTATTCCATTTCAAAGTTCTATACCTCTATAAAAAACACCCTTTATATGGCAGTACTACAAACGTAGTTTACATGTTGTGTTAGTCCCAATTTTTAAAATAAAAATATACGACACTGACAATTAATTAACATGTGGTTCGTGTAACGATATAATGAAAAATGAGTACGTTGTAATTCATTGAAATGGGCTATGATAAATATTAACCTAAACGTCCACGTTCAAGGTAAGAATTAACCTAACATTCATAAAGTTAATTATTTTAGTCTTAATAAATTAACAATACGTGCATTTTCAAAAAGCATTTTATAGATTAAATATGTGTAATTTTAGCCAAAATAAACAAGAATTTTAAGAAAGGCAAACTGTGCCGAAACGTCAATAATAAAAGGAAAGGATCACAATAAATTTTGGGAAGTTTCATTCTATAATTGACCTCTAAACCCAAGAAAACTGAAAAATAAAAATAAAAAAGTACATACAGGGTCAAAAAAAAGTATCAAAATCATACATACATACATATATATATATATATATATATATATATATATATATATATATATATATATATATATATATATATATATATTACATTAAAATTCCGGGTTTCATTCCGTTCGTCTAATAATGAATTTGCACGACGTTTCGCCAAAATCTCATTTAGCATTTTTAAGTGCTCCCGCTGGTGCTGTTAGTCCATACTGTGATCTTGAATATGCCAAATGAGATTTTGGCGAAACGTCGTGTAAATTCGTTATTAGACGAACGGATTGAAACCCGGAATTTTAATGTATTACATTCCACCATCCGTGAAAACCTTTATTGCAACATTATATATATATATATATATATATATATATATATATATATATATATATATATATATATATATATATATATATATATATATATATACAGTAGAACCCCGGTTATCCGAGGTAACGTGGGGGACACCCTCCTCGGATAACTGAAAACTCGGATAACCCGGATTTGTATTTTATTCATTCAAAAAATAAACACCAATACTCTAAACCGATGTATTAACGTTTTTAACTTATAAATAGGTACATACATTATAAAACAGTGAAATAGGTATCTATGCGCTTCTGTTTCATATTGCATCTTCTTTTTCTCGCTGCAATGTTTCTCCATCTATTAAGATAAAGCAAATCCGGTGGGGTTGCCTCTGGTTGTTGTTCGATATACCTCAAAGCTTTTTCCAAAGAAGCAAAACCTTCTTGATTACAGAACTTAGTGAAAGACTGTTCATCCACCGCCGCTTCGTCATCGTCATCGTCATCTGATTTTTCGGTTTCCTGAAAGGTATTCGTTATTTCTTCAATACTCATTTCTTTTTCTAAATCATCTGCTGTAATCCATCCAACAACATCTTCTTTTGTTACATTTTCGCAACCTTTTAATTTTTGCATTAATTCAAATAAACTTTTTTCTTTTTCTTCTATCTCGCTGTCAAAATTTGAACAGGACATTTCTCCACGGCTTTTCAATTTCAAAGCTAATTCATTTAATGGAGTATCATCTTCACTGTCATTATAGTCGTCAAAATCAATAACTTTTGACCAAGATTTTTGAATAGTGGTAGTACGCCCAGAATCCCAAGCTTGACTTACCCAGTAAATAACATTTTTCAGTGTAACCTTTCTCATCCCATTGATAATATCCTCCTTTTCTGTGTATTCTAACAGATGTTCAAGATATAAACGCCTATAATTTTTTCGTAATGTTTTCGAGGATGTGTTGATCCATTGGTTGCATTATGCTGGTTACATTTGGAGGAAAAAATTTTACAGCAATTTCGCCCACACGAAGTCCTTCTCCAGGGTAAGAGGGGGCATTATCCATTAACAAAATTGCTTTAACAGGAAGACGGTTTCTGTTCAAAAATTTAGTCACAGATGGCACGAACTCTTTTTCAAACCAGTTAGTAAATAAGGTCGCATCCATCCATGCGCTCTTCTGACTTTTGTAATAGACTGGTAGGGCTTTGGGTGAGATGTTTTTTAAATCTCTTGGACGTGCAGACTTGTCAATCACCATCAGTGGGATTTTGTGCTTGCCAGATGCACTGGAACATACCATTATAGTTAATCTTTCCTTACTGCGTTTGTGCCTAGGAGCTGATTTTTCCTGTCGAGATGCCAATGTTTTTCACAATTCACTATTCTTTTATTAAGCTTGAAGATGTTATTAGAATTTATTGACTGTTCAAAAAATAAATAACAAAAAAATCTGCAACTGCAATGGTTTTATTCCTATAATCTCATCCATCACACAAAGCTCTATTTTAAAATCCCAATAACTAACTAGTCAGATACGGTTTAAAATTTAAAAAGCTCTCTTGAAAACCCCCCTTTGAAAGGCAACTTGAAACCAGTTTAAAGAGTGTCAATCATGTTGACAAGAATGACAAATAAAAAAGCTACAGCACAATAGAAAATCCGGCAAGGGTTACGGCATAAATAATGCTAATCTTCAAGACATAAACACTTCGAATAAAAGTTGCCGGTTTTGAATTATTTCGAGTGGTTTTACAGGGGGCTTTGTTTACTCTGGTAGCGTTGCGACAAGTTTTATTGTCACTATTGGCAAAAAAATGTTTGCAATAAAGATTTTGGCTAGTTTTAAAGGCTTGTAGTTTCAAAATCACTTTCCGTTTCTAATTTCCATAAATGTTTATCTTTTCAGTCTGCCGGTCTCACGTTTCGTTCGAACATAGCTTTTCAGATTCCTCCACACCATGTGGTTTGTAGTCTCCCTCTTTGTTCTTTCCATCGGGGTCCAGCTAATTATTTACTTGAGTATTCGTTCGTTGCTCGTTCTCTGCACGGGACCTTACCACCATAGTTGTTTTTGCTAAATGCTATCTTCATGATTGGTTCCACATTTGTTATTTCTCTGATTTTTTCGATGTCAATGTGCTGTCGTTTAAATATCTGAGCTGATCTTTACTAGAAACATGGCACCTATAACTGTCGCTATAGATGGACAGACACATGGAATATAATCTCGCCGCCAAACGAAGTCGGCTGGCTACCGCCGGCCGGCCATTCAAGTGAATGTGTCTCGTCGAGTTGCTCAAACGTGCCGCGCATATTTGTCCATATTATTGTGACATATAATACAACTTTTACTCGCGCGGCATCTCTGAGAAACTTGACGTACATGGAGACGTGTCGTCTCTCCTGTTTGTATCTCTGGAGCGATGGCTATATTTTCGGTGCAAAAAGTCTTGAGAAATCTGCATATCATAAATAAAACTAAAAGCCTCACATTGGCAAAAATCATCCTATCTAGTAGTGTTTAGTATTTCATTCTATAAAATGCCGCTTTCCCAATAAAAATATTTTTTTGGGTTATACTGTTCAAAATTGTAATTTGGCGCCGAATTACTATTATTAGCATTTTAGAACTATAAACAGTTAAAAATGATGCTAAAATGCATATTTTTATTCTTTTTTACTATTTTTGGCAAGGAATTTACTTTTGGCTTATCTCTTTTCGGTTATATTACGACAAATATTTAAAATTCAAAAATTAAATGTATTTAAATTACCTTTAACTAAGTCGTATATATATATATATATATATATATATATATATATATATATATATATATATATATATATATATATATATATACAGTGACTCACAGCTTAAATGATGCAGTCGCTATAAGAAAAGACTAACTGGTCTGAATGTCTCTTTATTTATTTGGAAAAAACAACTTATTGAAATTAAATTAGTTAAGAGTCTTCTAAAAAAGTATGAATTACTTTTTGTCTTAAATATACCTTACTTAATTAACAATAAATAATTAATCAAATCATATGCAATTATAACGTCACAGCTTAAATGATGCAAAATAACAACAGGGGTCAAAACTTATCGCATTTTGAAATTTACAAAGGCGGGCGTTGCTCTGATTTCTTAGTGCAATTGTTTTTTGTTTAGTTTGACATTTTTTCATTCAATAAAACGAAATTGTTTAAGAAGGGGCCGTCGAACTACAATTTCTGAGATAAATTTAATTATTACTCATTACAGGAATGGATACAGCCAAAGTATGTCCGTCCACCGTTCAGCATATCATTGAACGTTACCAGAATGAAAATAGAGTCGAGAATAAGTCAAGGTTGGCTCCAAATAAGATCTTCAATGAACGTGAAGAAAGATGGATTTTAAGAGAGGTATCAAATAATCCAAAAAAAAGTACGCCAAAGTTGTGCGCCGAGGTGGAAAGACAGTTTGGAAAAAGGTGTAACCCCGAAACAGTTCGACGGATCTTGCGAAATGATAATTTACATGGTCGAACTGCTAGAAATAAGCCTTTCATTAGCCAAAGAAATAGACGCGTGAGATTGGAATTTGCCAGAGAGCATATCAATAAAGACTTGAACTTCTGGAATTCAGTAATATTTGCTGATGAGACCAAAATAAACTTATTTGGGTCCGATGGAAAAATATTAGTGTGGAGAAAGCCTAACGAAGAATTAAAATTGAAAAATATGAAAGCTACGGTAAAGCACGATGGAGGTGGAGTGATGTTATGGGGCTGTATGTCATCTGCAGGAGTAGGTAACATGCATTTCGTCGAAGGGAATATGGACCAATATGTGTACTTGGATATACTAAGGCAGCATCTCGTCGCTAGTGCCCAAAAATTAGATATTGAAAACAATTATCGGTTCTATCACGACAATGATCCAAAGCACAGCGTCATTTCGAGTCCGCAGTTGGTTGCTTTATAACTGTCCAAATGTTATTAAAACACCAGCCCAGTCACCAGACTTAAATCTAATTGAAAATTTGTGGCTGACATTAAAAAATAAAGTAAATAGTGCCCCAGTATCAAATAAAACTGTATTAAAAGTAAAAATTACTGAAGCACTATTTCCCCGGAGTATACTAGAAAGTTAGTTGAATAAATGTCCAGAAGATTACAAGCCGTTATTGATAATGAGGGAGGCCCGACCAAATATCAGCAGGCTTATTTCAAATTCTACAGTTTGTTTTCTCTAATAATTTTGGTATATTGAATTTTGCATCATTTAAGCTGTGATGTTAAAATCACATATAATTTAATTAATTATTTATTGTTAATTAAGTAAGGCATATTTAAGACAAAAAGTAATTCATACTTTTTTAGAAGACTACTAATTAAATTTCAGTAAGTTTTAGAAGTGTTTTTTTTCCAAATAAATAAAGAGGCACTGAAACCAGTTAGTCTTTTCTTATAGCGACTGCATCATTTAAGCCGAGTCACTGTATATATATATATATATATATATATATATATATATATATATATATATATATATAAATATATATATATATATATATATATATATATATATATATATATATATATATATATATATATATATGTATATATATAAATATATAAATATATATATATATATATATATATATATATATATATATATATATATATATATATGTATATATGTATATATATGTAGTAGAAAGTAGTTTTTTGGGTATCCCGTGTTAGCTTAAAATTACTTGATGCACGATTTCTCTGACGTTTCGATGGAATCTCATCCATTTTTTTTCAAAGCGTGGATCACTAAACTATGTCAGAGAAATCGTGCATCAAGTAATTTTAGGCTAACACGGGATATCCGAAAAACCACTACTACATATACATACATATATATATATATATATATATATATATATATATATATATATATATATATATATATATATATATATTCTAGATTACCACCAATTTCATTTTTAATTTTAATGATCCATCAATTTTCATTGAAACTAAAATTATGAAAAAAATTATCCAAAAAAACTTCTAGTTCATTTACTCTCTCGCTTGTGGCATCTCATGGACATCAAAATATCTTAAATTTTTGTTGTGAAGGTACAATCATTTATTTCATGAGATTATAATTAGGTATACCTGAGGGTTTAAATAAACTATAAGAAAAAATGGCGAGGATGCAAAACATAAATAAAATGATTACCTTCTGTTAAGGCTTTACCGCTTATTATATCATATATATATATATATATATATATATATATATATATATATATATATATATATATATATATATATATATATACATATATATATATATATATATATATATATATATATATATATATATATATATATATATATATATATATATATATATATATATATATATATATATATATATATATATATATATATATATATATATATATATATATATATATATATATATATATATATATATATATATATATATATATATATATATATATATATATATATATATATATATATATATATATATATATATATATATATATATATATATATATATATATATATATAATATATATATATATATATATATATATATATATATATATATATATATATATATATATATATATATATTTATATAATATATATATATATATATATATATATATATATATATATATATATATATATATATATATATAAACTAGAGGTGCTTGGATTAAGTTACTATTTATTTTGAGAAATTCAAACTCAGTGCTTAGTTTAGAACTATATATATGCATATGTATATATACATAAAACTTTTCAATCTCTACATAAAAAGCATGACACTAATTACATCTTCCGAATAATTTCCTGTGTAATATTTCACATTATCTGTATCTAAGCGATAGAGAAAGCTCTTTATATTATATTTGTTTTGTCGTTGTCATATGGAGGTTTGTTACAAGCACAATGAAATCCTCGAAGACCTACACGTATACACGTTGCCATCAAAATCGAGGGGGACATACACAGAGTATTATTAGCCGGAATCGTTTCAAGTATTTCTGTTAGTCCCTGTGACAGGATTAAAGAACCGAAATCCAGTCGGTTCTTTTTCATTTAATACAATTTTCCACTGTTATCTCGACGTTACTTTGTGTTGAAATGTTTAGATGATTGACATATCGCAACTGGTTTCGGATTTACTTAAAGCGGATTAAAAATTAGATAGATTAGATAAGTTTGATGTATGCCGGGTGCTCGTAACGGTAGGTATCAAGTGTCTAAAAAGCAAATTTGTTATATTGCGTTTCTATGTTCCCTTGTTTAGAGTATTTGAATCGTGTTAAGTTTAGATAAAAATAATTTGATAACTACTAGATATTTTGCACGAATCAAGAACTAGATTTGCTGGGCTCCTGAGTTCCTCATGAAGTTATGTTTTTTTTTTTACGGGCCTAGCAAACGTGCTGCAAGGAAATCCCTAAAACGCTACTGGAGCGATACGCGTGCGAAAAAAGCGATTCACGTTGTTCTGTAAATTGTACTCGGTGGGAAACAGTCCTGGGCAAATTATTCCACATGAATGTGGCTCTCCATATAAAAGACTGCTTGAAAAGGGTTGTACGAGGAGTAACAAGCTGAACTTCATATGGATGTGAAGTATTCGCGCTACGTGTATTTCTAGCATGGACCGCTCTGGGAGGAATTAAGCTGGTTACATCCTTCGAACACTTTCCACGAAAATACTTGTAAAATAGACTCAAGTCGCCAACCGTTCTTCGATGTTCCAGTGAATCGACGTTGGTGGTCAGTTCCGGGTCTCCAATCAGGCGAACAGCTGTCTTCTGAATAGAATCCAACAAATGCAGTGTATGTTTGGGAGCAGAGCCTCAAACATGGGAGCAATATTCCATCATTAATCGAATTTGAGCTTTATACAGAATTAACAGTTGTTGTGGAATGTAAAGCTTTCTGGCTCGAAGTAATATTCCCAACTTTTGAGAAGTTCTCCTTGCTATGCCTGCAACATGTTCATGCCAGGCCCCAAATTAACGCCCAACAAATTGAGTGACGATATTAGAGGAATGGAGTGCCCCGCCATAACTATGTCGGGTTCAACAACGTTAACTTCTTTAGACAAAACTGCCCCCTGGGTCTTTGTAGCGTAAAATTCTACTTGGTTACTGTCACAGCAAGACAGAATTTCTTGCGGGTCTTTGTTAAGCTGAACGACCCCCTGCTGTCTGTGGCTATTTGCATGAGTAGCCGTTGTTCGAGAATTTAGAGGGAATGAGATAAAGCGTACTGTCATCTGCAAAGCTGTAGATTGGATTTCTGGTATTTTCCAGCAGATTGTTACTCTAAATGAGAAAGAAAGTAGGAGACAGTATAAAGCCCTGGGAAACACTGGCGTTGTAGTGAAGGTATTAAAAAAGAGACCCGTCGGACGCCACTCGTAAAAAAAAACCTCTTTGAGGAAGCTTGACAGTCATAAACAGAACTTTCCAGACATACCAAAAGAGCTTAGCTTAGCCAACAATCCATCGCACTAT
This sequence comes from Pachyrhynchus sulphureomaculatus, assembly GCA_019049505.1. Lineage (NCBI taxonomy): Eukaryota > Metazoa > Arthropoda > Insecta > Coleoptera > Curculionidae > Pachyrhynchus > Pachyrhynchus sulphureomaculatus. The sequence goes on along the minus strand of CM032454.1, from coordinate 214,139,426 downwards.
CCGTAACTTTGTCGTTGATTGAAGTAAATAGCTGAAATTTGGTATGCAGTATCACTAATGTAAATACTATCAAATAATGGTACATTCGTTGTTAATTTTTAACCGACTTCACGTGTGTATTTTTTTTTGTTCCTTTTTTTTTGTTTTTTTTTTAATGTTTGTTCCAATATTACTCCGCCATTTGTGAACCGATTTTAAAAATTCTTTTTTTGTTTGAAAGGTATTGCTTGCAGTTGGGCCCCATAATTTTGTTTTGGAAATCGGACGGACAAAATGTCCGTCCGAAAAATTAATTTTTGAATATCTCGGTCATTTATAAACCGATTTTCAAAATTCTTTCTTCTTTTTGAAAGAATTTGTCAAAAGGCTGAACACATAAAAAAAATTCGGAAATCGGACGGATATTTTGTCCGTCCAAAATATTGATTTTTAGATAACTCTATTGAAAATTTATGAAAATCGGAGGGAGGAAGTCGGTTTTCTTCTTTGCGAGAATTATTTTATTTATAATATATAAAAAAATAATACAAAAATAAAAATTACACTTTTTCATACAAAAACATAGTTTACTTAACTTAATAATGATAATTATACAGTTTAATGATATACACTATTATTTCGTATTTTTGTTAATATTACATATGAAAATAGCATATAATAAATGACAAACATCTATTAACCCACTACATAAAATAGAAAAAAAAAATTGATATACAAACTACAATTTAAATATCTAAGAGGTTCTTGGCTTCGTCTAACAGTTCCTTGGCAACAGTGACTGATGGTTTTCTGATACTTGATATGTATGGGTCTGATGTAAATAAAAGACCATGAAATACGTCTTCATTCGTTGCGGACCTAGAGCACTTTCTAGCGTGACATAATCTGATATTTTTGTAATCTTTATTACGAGATTCTTGGGCATCCTCAGATAAATTACCAATAGGCAGAACAGCAAAATGTCTAATTATACCTTCCCCATGTATTAAGATCTTATGTACTGAAGAAGGCATGTTATACCACATATATTGTATAACGTACAATTGTGCAGTAGCGCGAGTATATTCACCAAATTTTTTTGGATTTACAGCAATACCGCATGCCAAAGTCTGAAGAATAACATAAAACCTTTTAATAAGATCCTCATTAACTCCTGTTATTTCTGAAGAGCAGTAGTAGTTCTCAAAAAAACGTCGAGCTGTATTGCCGTCATTGCTATTTCCACTTCCTTGCCGTGGTTTATCAACATGCAATCCCATTCGGCTTCGAAATAGACTTTGTACAAGTTTTTTCTTGTCTTCTCTACTTTTTTTATCTTCCTGAGTTCTCGCAGCTCATTTTTTAAACGAAAGATTATATGAAATATGTAAAACTAACTCCATGCATGCAACGTCGACAAATCGTACTCGTAAGCATTCATATTATCTGGCTTTGATTCAATCTTCTCCAAATTATTCATATCGCTTGGTTTAGCCCCACACACCGTACACACAGCTCCAGAACTTGTGTCAGTTAGAACTTGTGTAACTTTTCCATCCACCATAGTTAAGAACAGCTCGTGACTTATTTCAATTAGCTGATCCCCCATGTGTATCTCAGAAATTTTCAAATTATTAATTTGACCCCGAATATCACCGACCACCGAACGGGTTTTCTCGCACATTGTCAAAAATCACGAGATCTTCTCTCAAAAAAAACACCCACTTTATGTATGTATGTAGTTCATTCTATCAAAAAACAACCACTTTATGTATGTATGTAGTTTAATGCGGTAGTTTATAAACAAAATTTTGACAACTTGCTGGGATGTAAACAATAGTCACCTGTTCTAGTGATATTACCTGGTAAAGCTGCCTTGTACCTACCTACCTACCTACATATCTACCTGCCTACCTATGTCCGCTATAGACGCTAGTAGACAATATTATTTAACAATAAAATGTCAGAAATAATCTATTTTTCGAAAAATCTCCTGAATCAAATTTTAAAAAAATGTTTTAAAGATTTTGCGTTTCCCTCCCCATCAAGTATTTTTCGTCCCATTTAAAAGGGGGCAGATTCGGGCAAATTTTTTTTTTTTTGCCTTGACTTTTATATGAGCTGCTCTATGTGATGATATCAAAATTACGACATCGGCAGACATCGCTAACTGTCAAAAGTCTATTTAAAGTTTCTAATAAGGTTAGGATATTTGATACTGCAAAAACAATCGTGTACCTCTCCAGTTTTTACATAAATGTCTACTTAAATGCTTTTTAAATAAGGTACTTAATAACCATTCTAACCATATATCACACTTACATATTTGCATTGAAAATAATGAAAATATGACCATGTAAACTGGTGCAATTCTATTCTACATAATCGACATTTTGAGCGTCAACTTGCAAGTCAATTTTATTAAGAAAAAATGAGAAATAATCTATTTTAAATTCTATGTAATATGTATTAGTTAGATATGTGCATTAACAAAATATTCAATATCGAACATTCTCAAAACTTATTTTTGAGAGGGTACGCACGATTCTGTCCCATAGTGCGTCGTGCCAAATACGGACGAATGCCTTGAATATATCAAGAGCAACGGCTCGAGATTCTCCACTGCGTTCAATTGAGTTGTTCTAAACATGTGTTACATAAGTCAGAAAATCTCCTGTTGATCTATGTTTACGAAAACCATATTCGTGGTCACTAATAATATTGAACCCTTCGAGATATTTTAGAAGATGCTGATTGATAGCCTTTTTCATGACTTTTGATATTATTGAAACCAATGCGACTTGTCGGCAGTTGTTTGGCAAGGTCTTCTTGCCTTTTTTGGGTATCGACTGAACTGTGCAGCAGGAAAGAAATATCCCTTTTCTGTAGGATAGCTTGAAAAGTCTAGAGAAAACTGGTGTTAGTTCTCTCGCGCAGTTTTTGAGTACTCTGGCAGGTATTCCGTTAGCGCCAGAAGCTTTTTTGGTGTCTAACTTCATTAAAATACGTTTTATGATACGTCGATAGTCAAGATGTTTAGAAGTCACAGCTTCCAGTCAAACCAAAGCTTGCCGTTGGAAGGGCATTTCTTTGAAAAAGAGATGTAAGCGTAAATACCAGCCAAACTTACATCGGAAACCTCCTTAGCGCAGTCAGATGGGTCGTCGGATTGAAAACAAACGTCTAACTAAGAGAAAGTTCGAAAATATTCCATGAGTTCTTCCCATTTAGCAGATTTGTAGTGCCAAATCTTGCGCAATTTAGGCTCCTCTCTATCACTGATTGGTAGGATACTCGATGTCGAAAGCAGTTTATGGTCGAAAGAACCTAACGTCGGGTTTATGGTGGCAGTGTAAATCTCTCGTCGATAGTATTGAATAGTTAAGCCAATTAATGTTGTGGGAATTAAAGTCACCGAGGATAGCATTTGGATCGTTAATCTGTAAATGATCGACGGTATCTGCAAGAGAAGCAAAAATTGTTCTAAATACTGCACTGACTTAGCCGTTACTTGATGGAGATCCATAATAACTAGGAATAAAAATTTAAACAAATGTTTAAGATCACCACTTATGTTTATTATTGCTGACAATTGTTTCGACACACTGTCTTCTCCTGGAGCACGATGTAAATTAACTAACAAAGTATGTTACCGAATGGCATTGGCATTTTCACAAAACAATTGAGCCTGTATTAATGACAAAGTACAGCGAATGGTTAATTTCCAAAAGGGCAATGCTATTTATAGCATAGTTTTTATCGTAAAATGTCACTAGAAATTTCCAATTTTCCCTAGAAACTTGAAATGAGTTCTTGCTTCAACTGGAATTCGCAGAAATCGCTTCAAAACGATTATCATGCAAATTAGAAAATTTGTTCTAATTGGTTTTAATTTATGATTTCATCAAAAAGGTTATCTAAACAATTTTAAGATGGATACCTGTTAAGAACAATTAAATTTACCTAATATAATAAAAGGGTTTAATTAGGTATTAAATTTTGGCAGTTACATTAACATTTCTAGGTAGGCAAATACTTTCTGACGGTACTGTATATTATATTCTTTGTTACTTGATATTGGTAAGCTTTTCCAACTTGATTCACTGTTATCGTCACTGCGTATTTCTTATATTACCTGACATAATAAAATATATCGTATCACCTGGCCACAGAACATATGTATGAATCTAAAAAAAAAAACGTAAATCGGATAAGTTGTTCTCGAGTGATACGCCCACTAACGGACAGACAGACAGACGGAGAGACGTTGCATTTTATATATATTATAGATATTATTATTATCTATAATATATATAAAATGCAACGTCTGTCTGTCTGTCTGTCCGTTAGTGCGCTTATCACTGGCGAACCACTTATCCGATTTACGTACTTTTTTTTTTTAAAACATACATATGTTCTCTGGTCAGGTTATAGGTTTTATTTTATTACGATAGGTAGCATAAGGAATGACCAGTGACGTAAAATAGTGAATGAAGTCGGAAAAAAGTTTGCCGCTAGCGTGTTCCCTTGCAATACACAGCCTAAACCATTAAATATGGAACAATATTATGTAGCAGAGAATATCTATAATATATATAAAATGCAATGTCTCTCTGTCTGTCCATTAGTGCGTTTATCACGAGAGAACCACTTATCCGATTTACGTGTCTTTTTTAAATTCATACGTATGTTCTTTGGCCAGGTTATATAATAATAATAATCCGTATCTATAATATATATAAAATGCAACGTCTCTCTGTCCGTCTGTCTGTCTGTCTGTCCGTCCGTCCGTTAGTCCGCTTATCACTGGAGAACCACTTATCTGATTTACGTGCTTTTTTTCTAAAACATACATATGTTCTCTGGCCAGGTTGTAGACTATATTTTATTACGTTAGGTAACAAATCGGAAAAAGTTTGCCGCTAGCGCGTTCTCTTGCAATACACCGCCTAAACCACTAAATATGGAACAATATGATGTAGCAAAGGATATCTATAATATATATAAAATGCAACGTCTCTCTGTTTGTTTGTCCGTTTGTGCGCTTATCACTGGAGAACCTCTTATCCGATTTACGTGCTTTTTTTTTTTAAACATGCTAAACCATTAAATATGGAGCAATATCATGGAGCAAAGAATATCTATAATATATATAAAATGCAACGTCTGTCTGTCTGTCCGTTAGTGCGCTTATCACTTGAGAACCACTTATCCGATTAACGTGCTTTTTTTTTAAACATACATATGTTCTCTGGCCAGGTTATAGGATATATTTTATTACGTTAGGTGACATAAGGAATAAGCAGTGACGATAATAGTGAGTCAAGTCGGAGAAAAGTTTGCCGCTAGCGCGTTCTTTTGCAATACACTGCCTAAAGCATTAAATATGGAACAATATCATGTAGCAAAGAATATAATATATATAAAATGCAACGTCTCTCTGTCTGTGTGTTTTTATAAATTTATACATATGTTCTATATAATTCGATATAAGCCTAGATAATGGGAGATAAGGTGAGATAATGAGAGATAAAGAAAAATAATGGGAGATAAGTCGAGATAAGCCTCGATAATGGGAGATAAGGTGAGATAATCGGAGATAAGTATAAATAATGGGAGATAAGCAGAGATAAGTCTAGATAATGGGAGTTATGGTGAAATAATGGGAGATAAGGAGAAATAATGGGAGATAAGGAGAAATAATGGGAAATGAGCAGAGATAAGCTTAGATAATGGAAATTATGTAGAGATAATGGGAGAAAAGGAGAAATATTGGGAGATAAGGATAAATATTGGGAGATAAGGGGCAATAATGAGAGATATTTTATTACGTTGGGTAACATAAGGAATAAGCAGTGACGATAGTGGTGAATCAGGTCCAAGCGAGCGGAGCCGCGGGCCAGGCTAGTACTCATATAAACTGAAAAGAGGACATATGTATGAATTAAAAAAAAAAACATGTAAATCGGATAAGTGGTCATAAACGTATTAACGGACAGACAGACAGGCAGAGAGATATTGCATTTTATATATATTATATTTTTGCTACATGATATTGTTCCCTATTTAATGGTTTAGGCAGTGTATTGCAAGAGAACGTGCTAGTGGCAAACTTTTTTCCGACTTGATTCACCATTATCGTCACTGTTTATTCCCTATGTTACCTAACGTAATAAAATATATCCTATAATCTGGCGAGAGAACATATGTATGTTTTTAAATCGGATAAGTGGTTCTCGAGTGATAAGCGCACTAACGGACAGACAGAGAGACGTTGTATTTTATATATATTATAGATTATAGATGTAAAAAATATGCTTCTGTAAGAATCAAGATAACATCATCACTTTGTATTAAAAATCCTTGTCTCTAAAAAAATAATATATAATTACAACAGATGTACAAACAAATTACCATCTACACAGCTCTAAATTCAATTACCTAATGTAAATCAAACTCAGTGAATCCGTCATATTCCATACCGTAACTTGTATGTTATGACTTGGAGCGGTCACAGTCGAAACACAATAGTCAGGTATAACGTGCCCGATTGGATTATGAACAGGTCGCTTGACTTAATATGAAACAGGGCCGTTTGCACTGTTTCTAGTTAATCTCCATCGTGATGCATCATTTGCAGTTGTTCGCTTTCGGGAGCAATTCGGATTAAATCAAAGGAGAGAGTGTACAAATTAAGGAGTTCATTATATACGTAGCTCGTTATTTTGGTTTTTATTTTATTACCAGAGAATTATAACCGTATTTGCTTCTAAATGATACAGGATGTTGACAAATTGTGGAATAAAAGAAATACTTTATTTTGCTACTACTAAGCTGGTTTTGTCAAGTACACATGCTTCAAAACCGTTGGAATAAACAAAAAGAAAATGTATAAATAATTGACAAATTTTTATTAAATTTAGCAGAAATGATATTACCAGAATTTCCCTCCTATAATAATACGAGTACGTTCATCTCGTTTTTCTTATGTTCTAACGACAGAGAAATTCAACATATACTTGCTGACCCTTAAAAATTGTGTGATAATAAAATTTAGTTTTCAAATGAATGTATAAGAGGTACCAAGTGGAAGATTTAGAAGGGAAGAAAACTGACGAAGAGTACCGATGACAAAAGAGAAGAACAAGACAACAAGACCAAAAAGATTATAACTGAATGTGCCTCTACTGATAATAAAGGAAATATTCAACCCCTAGCGGTAACATAACACATGGGCTGAAAAGTCCCGGGCCTAACAAAGAAAACACGGTTTTTTTGGTTCAAAATTAGCTTTATTCATCAACGTAATCTCCATCAAGAGCAACGCAATCATTCCAGCGCCGCTCTAACATTTCAATACCACTTTTGTAGAACGATTTATCTTTTGCCTCAAAATAGGCCTCAGTTTCAGCGATAACCTCTTCATTCGTGCGAAATTTCTTACCGGCGAGCATTTTTTTTCAGGTCTGCGAACAGCCAGTAGTCGCTGGGAGCCAAATCTGGCGAATACGGTGGATGTGGGAGCAATTCGAAGTTCAATTCATGTAGTTTTGCCATTGTTTTGATTGACTTGTGACACGGTGCGTTGTCTTGATGAAACAAAATTTTTTTCTTTGCCATATGCGGTCGTTTCTTTGCAATTTCGGCCTTCAAACGCTCCAATAACGCTATATAATATTCACTGTTGATGGTATTTCCTTTCTCAAGATAGTCGATGAATATTACACCACGCACATCCCAAAATACCGAGGCCATAACCTTTCCAGCCGATTGTTGTGCTTTCGGGCGCTTTGGACGAGGTTCACCAGTTGCTGTCCACTCAGATGACGATCGTTTTGATTCCGGAGTGAAGTGATGGATCCATGTTTCATCCATTGTCACATATCGACGCAAAAATTCCGGTTTGTTACGTTTAAACATGGCCAAACACTGCTCAGAATCATCAACACGTTCTTGTTTTTGATCAACAGTGAGCAAACGCGGCACCCACTTTGAACAGAGCTTTCTCATAGTCAAATGCTCATGCAATATAAAGCCAACGCGTTCTTTTGATATCTTTACGATGTCAGCTAACTCACGCAACTTCACTTTTCGATCATTCAAAACGATTTTATGGATTTTTTTGATGTTTTCTGGTGTTACCGCCTCATTTGGACGTCCACTGCGTTCTGCATCATCGGTGTCTCTACGACCACGTTTGAAGTCAGCAAACCAACGTTTTATTGTTATTTCTGATGGAGCGGAGTCCCCATAACACTTTTCAAGCCATTGCTTCGCTTGAACGGTATTTTTTTCCCATCAAGAAGCAGTGTAAAATTAAAACACGAAATTGTTTTTGATCCATTGTTTTGAAAATAACAAAAGTAGCGTCACTCTTAGCACAATAACTCACAAACTAATGAATAGAATATCATGAAATTTTAACAGCTGTCTTTTGAAGGTTAGTATTAACTGAAAAAAGGTGACTGCAATAAAACTAGCGCCATCTATGTGTTAGGCCCGGGACTTTTCAGCCCATGTGTTACAATAGGCAATAATTTAAAAGTACAGTGATGTACAAATATTAAATAATAATCACCGATAAAGTAATTTACTAAGGCCCTTTCTTGTAAAATACATAGTTTTAAAATAAATACTTACCTAAGTTGGGAATGTGGAATCTTTGGCACAATGACACTACTTAGTATATAAACTCCTGGACAAAATTAACGCAACAATCTGAAAATTAATTTATCTTTTTCTTATGTCAGTTTTAAAGTTTATCGAGTATTTGAATAGTAGGCTATGTATATTTTGTTTCGTTGTTCATGACGTTTAGATTTACAGTTTTAAAGAATTTTTTAGAAGATAAACAATTTTCTCTAATAATGCGATAGATTTTCTTTAAAAGTAAGCTTATAAATTGTTCCCTTTTTCAAACTAATACGTTTTTGTGGTAGACTGTTTTATTTTTGACCCCGAAGAATTAGAAAAATGAATCGAACAAGGAATTTAACTGAACACGAGGTAGTGCGAGCCTCAGTTTTATTGGACGAGGGATATTGTCAGAGTTATGTTGCCAATTTGTTAGGCAAACATCGTTCCACAATAAGTCGTATGGTAAGACGCTTGAATGAAGTAGGAACTTATTCTAGAAGGCTAGGGCAAGGGCGAAAACGATGCCCTAGCGACCTAGATGAACGGTTTATAAGACAATATGCTTTAAGAAACAGGACTGTCAGTAGTTCTATAATAAGAAACGAACTCGAAGCTGTTCGCAATGTCACAATTTCTTCTAAAACAGTTAGAAGACGGTTAAATTAAGCTGCATTAAACAGTAGGAGACTAGCCACTGCGCCCTTGCTTAATAGAGAAAACAGAATTGCCAGGTTACGTTTTGCTCGAAATCACGAAAACTGGTCTGTGGATGATTGGAAACAAGTTTTCTTCACAGATGAAACTAGGGTTAGTCTAAAAGATCCAGATGGTCGTGAGCGAGTATGGCGAAGACCAGGAGAGAGGTTTGCTCCTTGCAATATCTCTGCAAGGATTCCATTCGACGGTGGCTCTGTTATGTTCTGGGGTGGCATCTGCTTTGATGCTCGCACAGAATTAGTTCCTGTCCGTACGAGATCCATGAATGCTGACTACTATTTTGAGAATATTGTAATAGAACATGTGATGCCTTTCGGTCATTTTGTGGGGCCCAATTTCCTGTTTATGCAAGACAACGCTCGACCTCACGTGGCTAGGGAGGTACTCGATTATCTTAATCAAGTTGATATACCGATTATGTAATGGCCACCAGAAAGCCCGGATCTGAATCCGATAGAACATGTATGGGATCACCTTAAGAAAAATGTGAAACGTCATATACCTGCACCTAGAAACCTGAGGGAACTTGAAAATGCAGTTATCACAGAATGGGAGCAAATTCCTGAAAATTTTGATCCAAAATTTAAATAGAAGCATGCCTAGGCGCATAAACGCTGTCATCCGAAGTAGAGGAGGCAACACATGCTACTAGTGTCCCAGTTACACCATTAATTTTGCTACTAGTGTCCCAATTTATTTTTTTCATTATTACATAATTTCAACGATTTTGTTATTAGGTCTTAAGAATAATTTTAATTCGAATCTTATAGAGAAATTTGGTAGCTAATTCACTTTTAAAGTATCCGAATAAGTTTTTTCTAACTTTTAGTGTAACCAATGTTCATAAAAAATAATTAAAATTAATTCATTATAGAGATTTGTATGATTTAATATATTGTTGCGTTAATTTTGTCCAGGAGTGTGTATATATATATATATATATATATATATATATATATATATATATATATATATATATATATATATATATATATATATATATATATATATATATAACATGGCTAGCGAAATTCGCGTCGAGTGCAAAAATAAAGTGTTTGGTGTAGTGGTGATATATACTGAGTAGTATAAATAATATTAATTTGACTTATACTAAAAAAATAACTAAATGGCTATTCTACAGGGAATCCCAAAAGTTATGGTCAAAAATGAAGGATCTAATAGATTGGACCAAAATAAGGTCAGAAGTTCGTATAAAAATGTTTCCTATCTCCTCCCGTTAGGGAGCTACAGCCACCCAAATGGGGAGCCTGAAGATGGGTTTTCATTGAATATTTCAGAAACCGTTAAAGATAAAAATCTGAAATTCAGGTTCCAAAGCAAAGTTTATGTGCTGTATCGGAATTTTACCTTATAATCGTCGATAATTCAACCGGTGCGTCAAAAGTAGGGGAGGGCGTGGTAAAAATGGACTTAACTTTTTTTACAATAAGTTTTATTGCATTTTCACGTCCGATTAGGGAAGCTTGAGATCTTTGCCGAAAAAAAGATACTCTTTAACACGATTAGACGCACCAATTCCGAGTTAAAATCGATAAAGAATTTCCATGTCAGAAAAAGAGCCTATTACCTTATATTATTACGGTTACTAGCAATACTTCAAAATATCCAGATATTTTTAAATGACCATACAACTAAATAATCATTAAAGAAAACATAATCAAATCAAATGAAGCAAAAAACTTATTTTTATTTATCAAATCAAGAAAACAATCACAAAACACCACTAAAAAAATCGGAAATATTAATTTAAAGGAAAAATAAAATCCAGCGTAATTTCACCTAGGCAATATGTTCAATGTGGGCACCTTGTACAGTTATGCATTTCCTTAAGTTAGTGAGGAAAGCCCTTTGAACTCTAAATAACATGCCGGGACTATTCCTTATTTCAGCACAGTGAGAGAAAATTCTTTCTAACAGCTCTTCTCTAGTTTGTACAGGAGTCGAATAAACAAGATATTTAAGATGATCCCATAGAAAGAAGTCTAAGGGATTTAGATTTGGTGGTGTGGGTGGCCACGGGAATGGCCCACCCCGACCTATCCAACGATTGGGAAACTGGTTATCTAAATATACCCTAGCAATGTTGCTGAAATGTGGTGGTGCACCGTCGTACATTTACCATATACTGTTGCAAATATGTAACGGAACTTTTTCTAATAAATTATTTAAATCATCTCAAAGAAATTGAAAATATTTCTCACCATTTAGCCGCCCGTCAATGACATATAGTCCAATCAAATGTTTCCCGATAATTTCCATCCAGACATTTATCAAAAAATTATGTTGGTTTTTAGTCTGAATTATCGCATGTGGGTAATCTTCATCCCATAAGTGAAGATTATGGGCGTTTATTACACCATCCCTAGAAAATCCCGATTCATCTGTAAAAAGCACTTTGCTTACAAATGTATTATCTTCTCGTTGCTTTTGTAGAAACCAATTAGCGAATTCCACACCTGCAGGATAATCACCGGGTGACATAGAATGAACTTTTTGGAAATGGTAGGGATAGAGTAGTTGCTCTTGAAGTACCCTATGCACCAGTGATTTGCAAGTATGAAATAGTGCTGCCAATTTCCTTATACTATTAGTTAGATCGTTTGTTATTAGGTCCAAAATATTTTCTTCCATTTTAATGGTACGAGCAGTTCTTGGACGACGTACTCCTCCAGATTTTGGTATAAGACTACCTAAAAGATATCCAATAATAAGCACACAATTTGAAAAAGCAAGACACAATAAATCTGATTCCCGCAGATTGCGATCAACTCGTTCAATAGTTCTGCAATCAGGCAAGTATCCATCAGGAAATCGTTCTGCGTAAAGGCGAGCCGCTTTACTAGCGTTACCAGAAACTAAGCCATACATTAAATGCTTATCCGCATACTCGGCAAAAGTGAATTTGGGCATAATGAAATCGACCGCAACTTTCAGATTTGACTTATGTGTTGACATTTCATTAATTATCATTGCACCTGGCAGAAGTCAGGTAATAGGCTCTTTTTCTGACGTGGAAATTCTTTATCGATTTTAACTCGGAATTGGTGCATCTAATCGGGTTAAACTAAGAGTATCTTTCTTTCGCCAAAGGTCTCAAGCTTCCCTAATCCGACGTGAAAATGCAATAAAAGTTATTATAAAAAAAGTTAAGTCCATTTTTAACACGCCCTCCCCTACTTTTGACGCACCGGTTGAATTATCGACGATTATAAAGTAAAATTCCGATACAGCGCATAAACTTTACTTTGGAACCTGAATTTCATATTTTTATCTTTAACGGTTTCTGAAATATTCAATGAAAATCCATCTTCAGGCTGTAGCTCCCTAACGGGGGGAAATAGGGGACATTTTTATAGGAACTTCTAACATTATTTTGGTCCAATCTACTAGATCCTTCATTTTTGACCATACCTTTTGGGACATCCTATATATTTTATATGATAGGTACTTTATAGTGATATATTATTCGTAAAAAGATTGGACAGAGAAAAGGCTTCAAGGATAGGATAACAGATACCCGACATTTCCCGCTATATACTGTTTCTACTAAAAATTGAAAATATTAAAAAAGTCACTTTCAAATTCCTCGACTCTAAAACCCCTGAAATAGACATGGAACACGATATATACGCACCTTCAACTCCTGTATGTTTAACTGTAGATAAAAATGCTAAGAACTCTCTAGTATCTAAACGAAAAACCAATACAAACTCTTATAAATTTATTAACCCTCACCCTTTCCCCCCCTTTACCTATAACAAGGTCGCTCAAAAACTATTGGTTATTTTCCTACTCTGGAGAAGGAAGTAAAAATACTGATCAAAAACAAATTAATTCACGCAAGTTTAAGTATACTATTATCAAACTATTCAAACATTGTTAACTAATATTGTGTCATGAGGCTGTATAAATGGATATATATCTACTAGAATTTACTATATTTTTAACATATTTATGTAAGGTTTCCTCCTTCATTGAATTTGAATGCTTTAGGAATATCTTATTTTATATAGGAGGGCTCAAGGATGGCAGGATCTTCAATTTAAATGAAACATTCTACCTATTATACTATTAATTGGTACTGTTTTGATAATTTTCTTTATATTAGATTAGAGAACGTGTAGGAACGAGACTATACCATAAATCAGTGATTCCCAAAATGGTTCAGGTGGACCCCCAGAGGTCCACGGGAGATTCGACGGGGGTCTACGTTGGCGTGGAAAAAAAAATGGGGGTTCACAAGTTGTAAGTGGAGGGTCCACGAAAATTTATCTGGTTTCGATAGTAAAGAACAAAAATGTTGGCCTGGCTTTACCTATCAATGTAGGCATGGCTTTACCTATCAATGTAGGCAGACAATACACTACTCAAAAAAATTAAGGGAGCAAAAAAAATTCCAAATTTTTCGGTGATTTTTGACAGGCCGTATTTCGGTGAAAAATGGTCGTATTGATTGAGACTTTAAAAAAAGCATTTTGAAGCTTTAAGATTCTAATTTTCAAATTTGTTGGCTAAAATTTTTTAGGAGCTACGGTTCTCATGCAATCCTAACAGATAGCGCGAAAAAATAATATTGCAAATATTTTGCTTTTTTTTTGGTCCACGGGCTTGAAAAAATTTTTTTCAGTTAGGCCGGCATATGGATCAGATAGCCTGTTTTTTTATTATTAATTTCCTTGTTTTAAAACCTCCCTTAATTTTTTTGAGTAGTGTATTTTAAGAAGGTCAGCGACTGTTACTTGTAAAAACTTGCATATTCCATATTCAGTACAACGCGCGTCGAAACTTGCAAAGCGCCGCCCGCCCGCCCCCAACGCAACTCGTTCAGACGTGCAAAGGGACGAAATACGACTTGTGCTGTGCTTGCAATCTTGCATGAACTTGTTTGATTCTTCACCAATATAAATACGAATGCGAAGGACAAACGTTACTCATTTGTTTCCGGAATTTTGAAAAGAAAAGTGTGAGTAAATCGATGTCAGTGTTTGCCAGTGCCGGAAAAAGTAAGTACCTGCCTATTTGTTATTCATACTTTTATTTTATATTGTAATAATATTATATTTGTTATGTTTGCGTGTAGTAGGTACGGAATAAAAATTAAATACTGAACAGGGCCATTATTCGATACTTCTATAAAAGAACAGAAAGCCGAGAAAGATTGAACTTTTAGTACTTTTTATTATAAAATTATTTATTTACCCGACTGTGGTGATTCACTAAAGGAGAGATATATGATTGACCTGCATGTTTGTACATATTTTAGTGCCCTCGTAGTTGCTAATGCTAAATGACTAAAAATATTTTCATAAATTGTACGTGTCTTTATTTACCACTCGTAACGTACATCAAAGTAATAAATAAGTCATTAAAATCGCGGAGTTTTGATGTCAAAATATTCTTTAAAAGTATTTTCTCTCGAATTTACAGAAATGTATCAAAATACAATTAATCAAAAAATATTTTATATTACATTAAAATAGGTTCAGCCGTTTTGTGAAAACCTCTATATGGGTCTTAGCAGTTTATTGCTTTTAATAATTAAAATCAGTTTTGCCGCCGGCATTGTGGTTTTTTCATTGCCATAATTAATTAATCCTATTTTATTCTGTTAAAATAGCCATATCCTGTTAAAGTCGACTTATGATTACTAAAACAAACATTTTTTTCTTTACAGGTAGGTAACTGATACGAAACATGGCTGAATCTAAGAAGAAATGTCGACAGTACAGTGTTGATTATTTGAAATTTGGTTTTCTTCCATCAAATACAGACAAACGATTGCCCATATGCCTGTTATGCAACAAAATTTTGAGCAATGACTCTATGAAACCATCGAAGCTCGAAGATCAAGATTTAAAATATTTTCAGTCATTGAAGGAAAAATATGAAAAGAGACCCACCGTGCACAGTATGTTCCCTTCAACGTCTCAAAGTAAGGATGATAGGTTGCGGGCATCTTACAATATCTCATTGCTTATAGCGAAATCTGGAAAATCGCACACCATCGGAGAACAGTTAATTTTACCCGCTGTTGAAGAGGTTTTAAAAACTGTTCTGCACAAACCTCCACTTTGAGTAACAACACTGTACAAAGACGTATTGATGAAATGAGCTCTGATATTGAAAGTTTCTTGTATAATTATCTGCAAACAACTCATTTTTCTATTCAACTGGACGAGTCAACTTTACCTGTTAATGAAGCATTATTATTGGCATATGTTCGATTTGTTATGGACGAAGAAATCCATGAAGAGCTGCTATTCGCGAAAACTTTGGAGACGGACACTAAAGACGAATCAATATTTAATGTCCTAAGTGATTTTTTTAAGGAAAAATCGATTCCATTTACAAACATTATTTCGGTGGCAACAGATGGAGCTCCTGCCTTCTTCGGGCGATATCGTGGGTTTATAAGTCATCTTAAGAGAATTTTACCAGGAGTAACTGTAATTCACTATGTCATCCACCGACAACACCTGGTAGCGCAAAATTTGAGTGATAGATTGCACCAATCGCTTCAATTTGTGATTAAACCAGTTAACAAAATAAGAAGCAATGCGTTAAATACCCGTTTATTTGCACAATTGTGCGACGAAAATGATGAAGACTTCCAATGATTGCTCTTACATACTGAAGTACGCCGGTTGTCGAAAGGTGCATGTTTAACAAGATTTTACTCACTTTTTGAATCAATTTTAGAGTTTCTGGAAAGTAAAGATCTAGATTTTAAAAAAAAAACCTGATCAAATTGAAAGCATACATCGCGTATTTGACAGATTTGTTCAAAAAATGTAATGACATTAACTTGCAGTTACAAGGGGACAGCCTAAATTTATAAAAAACAAAGGGTGTAATTTCGGCTTTTTTTGGAAAATTGAAATTTATGAAGCAAAATATTAGTCGGCGCGAATTCTCCCAGTTTCCAAACTTCCGCATGATGACTTCAAAAATAGATTTGAAGATATTCTGACGATGGAAATACCACCATGGATCATAAATCCATTTGATGAAACGGAAGTGGCGAATGTGGTATTAAAAGAGGAGCTACTCGAGCTTAGCATCAATGAGGAGCTGAAGGTGAAATTTGAAAAAGGCTATCAAACATTTTGGCTGCAGGCAGAAATACCCGAAAAATATCCTGGGCTGTGGGAAATTGCGAGAAAACTTTTGATAGCGTTTCCCTCGTCATACCTTGTCGAAAAAAGTTTTAGTGTCGTTACAAATCTATTAACAAAAAAAGGAGCAGATTGAACATCACAGAACGGGAATATTTGCGGTTATTCCTTACAAAACTGAAGCCAAATATTGATAATTTGCTGTCAATCCATCAAGTACATCCCTCCCATTAAAATTATGACTATTTTTTTTTTAATTGTTGATTTGCATTGTTGAAGTTACGGTACGTTATTAATGTTTAATTTTAATTCTGTTAAGTCTGCAATCATATTATTTTAATAAACAGAACACAAGAAAATATATTATTTTTCTTTTTATTTTTACCACTCCGAATTTAGGGTTGGAACTCAGCCACGACGCAAATTTCCATTGTTAGATCTAATCTTCACATTTTTTGACGAGTTTTGGGAATATGGTAGAAATGTAGCAGCAGGGGGTCCACCGAAACCAGTAAAATTTTGAAAATGGTCTACAAGAAAAAAAGGTTTGGGAAGCTCTGATCTAAACGAAAAACCAATACAAACTCTTATAAATTTATTAACCCTCACTCTTTTCCCCCCTTTACCTATAACAAGATCGCTCAAAAACTATTGGTTATTTTCCTACTCTGGAGAAGGAAGTAAAAATAGTGATCAAAAACAAATTAATTCACGCAAGTTTAAGAATACTATTATCAAACTATTCATACATTATTAACTAATATTGTGTCATGAGGCTGTATAAATGGATATATATCTACTAGAATTGACTATGTTTTTAACATATTTATGTAAGGTTTCCTCCTTCATTGAATTTGAATGCTTTAGGAATATCTTATTTTATATAGGAGGGCGTAAAATATTTTCAATTTAACTGAAACAATCTACCTATTATACTATTAATTGGTACTGTTGATTGTGATAATTCTCTTTATATGAGATTACAGAACGTATAGGAACGAGACTATACTATAAATCATTAACATTAACCTCTATTTATAGTAGCTCACTCATTAAAATTAAGCTCTACCTATAGTAGCTCACCTCTACCTATAGTAACTCACACAATAGTGTAGTACTTAACGTACTACACTATTTCACGCCATTTTACTTTCTATATATGTATACTAGAGCTTGATGTATTCTCCATCCACAAGCTAATGGGTCATTCAGTATACTATCTTTCGTAATTATTATTTTTCACGTTCTCAAAACATAAACAAGAAGCGATTACGGGAGGTCTCTAGAAAACCTCATTAAACAATTGCGCATTATTCTCCCTGCTCGATCCTTTGCCCTAACTTAATTTGTGTCTATTGCTCCGCCGCGACGGAGATAAAGAGGAATTAATTTTTCACTCTCGCATTTAGGACGTCGGCAATTTTCGCGATGACGTTAAACTTGATATATTTAAATTACGCTGTCAGCATCGAGAAGGTTTAATCCCACTTCTGCTAGTGGATCAAAATTTGTATAGAATTTTATGAACGGCGGCAAGTTGTCAAGGGAATTATCTTTTAAGTGTAATATTTTGCATAGTTTTTATATCGAATTTTATTAGGATGGATATTGTTATTATCCTGGTTTACCTAGAATATTTTCAGAAATTATTGAAATAATAATTTAATTAAAGCTAATTATAGACAAATAATCCAAGTTGGATTATTTGTCTATAATTAGCATTACGTTAACATGTTTGTCATCTACATATTTTATATACCAACGGGAATTGTATGAAGAAGCTTCAGAAACAATCTTGGATCTTATGGTGGTAAACATTTTCATGAAAAATATGTCTTAATTTCCGCTCCTATAAAACTGAAGTTTTGGTTTATAAATGGTATTCCTTCCTTTCTAAATATAGTGAAAAAAAAAAAGAAAACGACACCGTGGAACATTCGGTTTAGAGCATGCAACCTGATGCAAATCGATACCTAACCGCTTACTCAGACCATCTTCCCTTATATGGCAAACTAGTGTCAGTATAGAGTATTTAAAAATAAATGGCTACGATAAAGTGTGTCACTTTAGTAGAATACACCACCAACATGGTGGCACTGTGATTTATGCAAAAAATAGTGTTTCTGAAAATTGTAAAATATTACATGACTATAATAATTTTTCTACTGAAATGCTGTTTGAATGTTCTGCCATAGAATACAAAAAATATTGCATATTATTAGTGTATAGACCAAGAACGTCGACTGACATTGAGGGTTTTCTTGACATTTTTTCTGAACTATAGACAAAAATTTTAGATAATTATAAATCTTAACATTGACCATCTGCCTAGTAGTAGAAACTGCAAATACTATAAAATGCTTAAGGATATATTTGACTCAAATAGATTAACATATTTGCTTAATGGAGCAACTAGAATTATTACTAATAGGAAAAATATTACCAGTACCTCTGGTCTTGATTATGTCATCACGTCCAAACCAGAACTTTTTTCTTGCAAAAATTTTGATGCTGGAATTTCCGATCATTTTTGTCAACTTATATATTGTCATGACGAGCAAGCAATATTACCAGAGGCAGTTCAACGGGAAACGGTCCGGTACCATAAGGTGGTTGACAATGGTTCAATTAACGTATTTATTTATTTTTTTTGATTCATTTAAAATAGACTTTACTCAGAGCAATATGGAAAAAAACTTTGAACACTTCTTTGATGCGTTTAATTGGTGCTTTCAAATAAGCTGTCCAAATAAAGAGGTTAAGGAAAATAAGCTACACAATAAAAAAAATAATTTTTCTAATGAACTCCTAGAGGATCTTAAAAACTTAAAAAATTTACGTTGGTTACAGAAACGTACTGAGGACTTTCAACTATAAAAGATACATTAACCAAATATGCACAGATAATGTCACTCTTACTAATGCAGAAGACATAGCAAGTAGTTTTACTAATTATTTATCTACTGTTGTAAAAAATAAATTAAATTCTCACTTCAGTAACGGTTTATCACAGGAATGCACTGTACCAAAAAAATGTTTTGATACCTTTCAATATACTAATGTAACTTCACAGAATGTTAGGTCTGCCATAAAAAAGTTACCCAATTAAAAATCAATGGGACCAGATGAGGTACCTATTGCTTTGTTAAAGAGATGTTCGCCTAAAGTAATTGCTTGCCTGGTTTATTTAATAAATATGTCTGTTTATAAAGGTATTTTCCCTTCGCGACTGAAAGAGGCTAACATTTTACCTGTATTTCAAAAGGACGATCCTCTTTTAATTGAAAATTATAGGCCTATATCTTTACTTAACTGTTTTTCAAAGGTTTTCGAAAAAGTTATTTACAATATGTTAACTCCATTTCTTGATAATAACAAAGTTCTAACCTCACACCAGCACGGTTTTAGAGAAAAGCACTCTACAGAGACCGCAGCGATCGACTTTATAAAGAATATATATAAAAAACTTGATATAAATGAGAAAAGTAGTAGCTCTACTATTTGATCTAACAAGGGCATTTGTTGTTAAAAAATTTGAAAGGCTAGGTATTAGAGGACCACTAAATAAATGGTTTAATTCATTTTTGAAGGGTAGAAACTTTAAAATAAAAATTGGTAATATTTTTTCGCAAATGATAAACTGTGACTTAGGGATCCCTCAAGGCAGTGTCCTTGGTCCTCTAATTTTCTTGTTGTTCATAAACGACTTACCTGAATACATTTCATGTGGAATCGTTTTTATGTTCGCTGACGATACGACCATAGTCATCTTAGCTGAAGATGAGAAACTTTTGGAGAAAAAAATTAAAATAATATTGACTGAGTTCTCAAACTGGTGTAAAAAGAATAACCTTATAAAAAATTTATCAAAGACCGTGTCTATGGAATTTAAGGCAAAAATGCGCAAACCAATAAACCTAAATATTGTATTTAATAATATGAACTTGCCTGTTAGCCCTAGTTCAAAGTTTTTAGGTATCATAATAGATTCTAACCTCGAATGGAGTTTGCACATAGATGACGTTTGCTCAAGACTAAATAAATGTTTTTTTTATGATAAAATTTTTAAAAAACTCATTAAGTATTCCCAATCTCATAACTGTCTGTTACGCTAATGCGTACCCAGCCATGTTCTATGGTCTGGCGGTTTGGGAAAGTGCGCAGAAATTGGACAGAGTGCTGGTAATACAAAAACGAATCATGAGACAAATTTTTAGTATGCCATATAACGCATCCTGTTTAAAAATAGAAAAATATTAACAGTTACAAGTATTTATATATATATATAAACTCTTTATGTATATCTATCAAAATCAAGATAGCTTCATTTCGCATGGATCTTTTCATCGTTATCCGACGCGAAACAGAAAATTTTTATATTGAAAAACACAATCATGAATATGTTAAAAAAACTAGTCATTACTTAGGTTGCAGACTATTTAATTTACTGCCGGAAAATGTAAAAAGGATTGAATCTATGGCACGTTTTAAAAAACAAATAAAAACTATACTATTGAATAAAACTTTTTATTCTGTAACTGAATTTGAAAGTTATCTGCTGGGCGAAGTGTGAATGTTATTCTTTATAACATCCTTAATTAAAGCATCTTCAGTATGTATTTTGTTAGTTATAAATTTGTTATAAATATGTATGTTATGTTTTTTGTTATATCTTGTATTTACTGTGTATTAATATGTTTAATAGTAAGATTTCTTATTTTTATTTATTATTTTTGATATTACCTAAGATGGGATCATAAATCTCTTTGCTGACATGTCTTATCTATAACTTTTGCAGCTGAAAAGATGAATAAATTGTCTATTGTCCATAAAAACTTTCTGTCGTCAATTTTTTAGTTTTTAGAACTACTATCAGTATATGATGAACATTCTATCTAATTAGAAACAGATAAACTGATAAATCACTACCTTGCTGTTAAGACTATCAATATTAATTAGAGAAACCGAAATTTTCAGTTGAATATCCTATATTAATAAACTAAAGGTTATGGAATCAATTGTGAGGATACGAATTACGCTCTGTAACACACGTAGAATCCTATTATTATATATTTAGTGTTTTTATCTAGAAAAATAAAGATCTCTGAATGTTAGTTACTTAAGTTTGATGAGGTTTCGTATCTGAGGGCTTCCATTTTGGCTCATTATAGGATCTATTATAAAAACCACAATATTAAATAAAAACGAAAAACATATTGAACATTTTATGTTTAAAATTTTCAAATTACACAATTGTTTTGATTAAAAATTTTACCGTATAGATTTTATATTACATTTTTTACTTTTCTTGCTAAAGGAAAGAATTGTTTTCTTCACATTTTAGAGTCGCTAGATTCCGAAAAACAGTCAGTCATTTCCATCGGTCTGTCTGTTTCTGGACTCGAGGTATTCAAAAATTAAAATATTTTTTCATTATTTTCAATTTTAACTTAACAAGGGGGTGAAACGTGGGTGGTTAAATATAGTATGGTTTTCAAGGTATTTTGAGAATTTTTTTAAATTTTTTGGTTGATTTAATTGAGAAATTTTAGGCATATTATTTATAGTAAAACATATAAGGAGGTAATGAGGTGAGGTAGGGGTTAGAGGGATTGCTTGATATATATCATGCTTGAATATGAAAATTATGTTATTTTTCATTTCTGTTAATTTCAATAGGGGAAAGAGGTAAAAGAGATACATTAAGAGAGTATAATTTCAATAGTTTAACTAGAAATTTTAAAAGTTTTTTGGATGTGACCATGGACAAATTTTAATCATAATCATCTATAATTTATTATTATATATATATATATATATATATATATATATATATATATATATATATATATATAAGAAAGAGGAAGGACAGTAACAGGGCACTGGCAACAAACAATCCTAAGTTTAACTGCTGGGAAACGCCCTTATAAGGAGAAGAGATGAGCAATCAAAGATCTAAAGGCTCTAGTATCTGCTTTTTATTTTTATTATCGAGCTTTCGCTGCCTAATGGTAGCTTCTGCTGGATTCTAAAAATGCAAACCAGGTACAGAAAACAAACTAAGACGTTCGTTTTTTTAAAACGTGATTAAATGAATTGTACGACTGAATGTGAAATTACTTACAAAAATTTAGCAGTTAGTTCATCTCTGGTGAAGACAATGAAATTTGCATTTTTGTTGGCCAGGTAGTATGCATGATTACACAAAACATGATTAAAAGACACTTAGAGAGTTACACAAATATTAAAAATAAAAATTTTGTCAATAAACATTAGTTAAAACACTTTTTAAAGACAGAAACACGTCCCAATGGGAAGTGCTATTTCACCAATCCTGGCCGAAATTGTTATGAATAAACTTCTTTATTTTGTTATTTCAAGGGTTGAATTTGAATTTCCCCTTCTGTTTCAATATGTTGATGACTTGTTAGTCACTTTACCTGCTGGAAGTGTACAGAACACTCTTAACATTTACAATTCTTTCAATCATAAGTTAGTATTTACTGTTGAGGAGAAGACTGACTGTGCTGTTCCGTTTCTGGATACTAGGGTTGTACGCTCAGAAAATAATACAGTCAAACTGGACTGGTATAGGAAAAAATCAAGTTCTGGTAGATATATCCCCTTCCATTCTTATCACCCTATGAAACAGAAACTGAACATCATCAGAGGACTAAAGAACAGAATAGATAAAATTTGCCACCCCTCATTTAAAGAAAAAAATGTAAAACTGTTGGAAGACATTTTGTTGGACAATTACTATCCTAAAGCTCTAATTAGAAAGAATTTTCAAAGACCCCTCCTTCCAATTAATCCAACTGTCACCACTAATGTCGATATTAAGGTAGGAAAGTTGCAATACATTGAAGGCCTTTCCCAGTCCTTGTCTTCTCTTTTTAAAAATACAAACATTAAAATTGCCAACTACAACATAAAAAGAATGAATTGTTTTTATACCAATTTAAAAGATAAAACCGATACTTTACAAAGATCTAATATAATCTATGGCATTCCCTGCCAATGTGGTTTGGTCTATGTTGGACAAACTTCACAAAAGCTCTCTAAGAGATTAGCGTTGCACAAAAGTGATAGTAAACACAAACCTAACGCAACTAGCTTGAGCTTACACGTAAATAATACAGATCACAGAGTACAATACAACAACAGCTTCATTCTGGATGTTGAGACTAATTATTTCAGAAGAAGTTTCTTGGAAATGTGTTACATAAAAACCTGTAAAAATAATCTCAACCACAAAAAAGACATCGAAGGATTGAGCTCCATGTATACTTATTTGCTAACACAAAACTATACCAAACCAATAAAAAAGAACGATCTTTATGAAAAAATTAGTTTCTAGTAAAGTTGACGTTTCTGATCTCTTTCTGTCATTTTTTGCTATTTATTACCAGTTACTTTTCTATGTTTTCTTGTTAAAATTACATAATAAAAAATTAAATAGGACTAATAATATATAACTTCCAGTATTAATTTTCGATTTCAAATTTTTAAATTTTTAAATTAGCCTATGAATCTCTTGATTATAAAATTAAAGAATTAATATAATTAATAATCAATAACTCGTCGAAGAGTAACATTCATCAAATTTAAGTCCCCCTTTTTTTTTATAAAATTATAACTAAAAAATAGATATCATTAATAATAAATAATTTATCTAAAATTAGCATCTACCTAAAAAATTTACCACATCCCTAACTTTAATGCTTTTTTTTTTGTCGACCTGATGACGACATAGACTACCAACATTATCCGGTTCGGACTCAAAGATCACTAAATAGTTACTAAACTCGACGTCACAAAAATTTTAAAATGGAGTACCATTTCAACATCATGGTTTCTTGCAGTTGTGTTTCTGTCTTTAAAAAGTGTTTTAACTAATGTTTATTGACAAAATTTTTATTTTTAATATTTGTGTAACTCTCTAAGTGTCTTTTAATCATGTTTTGTGTAATCATGCATACTACCTGGCCAACAAAAATGCAAATTTCATTGTCTTCACCAGAGATGAACTAACTGCTAAATTTTTGTAAGTAATTTCACATTCAGTCGTACAATTCATTTAATCACGTTTTAAAAAACGAACGTCTTAGTTTGTTTTCTGTACCTGGTTTGCATTTTTAGAATCCAGAAGAAGCTACCATTAGGCAGCGAAAGCTCGATAATAAAAATAAAAAGCAGATACTAGAGCCTTTAGATCTTTGATTGCTCATCTCTTCTTCTTAAAAGGGCGTTTCCCAGCAGTTAAACTTAGGATTGTTATATATATATATATATATATATATATATATATATATATATATATATATATATATATATATATATATATATATATATAATGTAACGTATCTCTGTCTGTCTGTCTATCTGTCTGTTTGTCTGTCCGTTAGTGCGCTTATCACTAGAGAACCACTTATCCGATTTGCGTGCTTTTTTTTTTAAAAACATACATATGTTCTCTGACCAGGTTATATATTTTATTACGTTAGGTAACTTAAGGAATAAACAGTGACGATAATAGTGAACCAAGTCGGAAAAAAGTTTGCCACTAGCGCGTTCTCTTGCAATACGAGTATACTGTCTAAATCATTAAATATGGAACAATATCATGTAGCAAAGAATATAATATATATAAAATGCAACGTCTCTTGGTCTGTCTGTTAGTGCGCTTATCACTCGAGAACCACTTATCCGATTTACGTGTTTTTTTTAATTCATACATTTGTTCTCTGGCCAGATTATCTATAATCTTTTATAATATATATAAAATGCAACGTCTCTGTCTATCTGTTTGTCTGTCTGTCTACCTGTCCGAGAACCACTTATCCGATTTATGTGTTTTTTTTTTAAGTCATACATATGTTCTCTGGTCAGGTTATAGGCTATATTTTATTACGTTAGGTAACATAAGGAATAAAGAGTGACGATAATAGTGAATCAAGTCGGAAAAAAAGTTTGCCGCTAGCGCGTTCTCTTGCAATACACTGTTTAAATTTGGAACAATATCCTGTAGCAAAGAATATATATATATATATATATATATATATATATATATATATATATATATATATATATATATATATATATATATATAATGCAACGTCTCTCTGTCTGTCGGTCTGTCTGTCCCTTATTGCGCTTATTACTCGAGAACTTATTATTCGATTTACGTGTTTTTTTTTCATTCATACATATGTTCTCTGGCCAGGTTATAGGATATGTTTTATTACGTTAGGTAATATAAGGACTGAGTAGTGACGATAAGAGTGAATGAAGTCCACGCGAGCGGAGCCGCGGGGACGGCTAGTTTGTAATAAAACATAAAAGGGGGGAGAAGGGAGATATAAGAATTACTTGTCTTGTTATTTACTAAACTAACTATTACAGTCTGATATAACATTTCATGGAGTATAGACAATTTAAAATTGCCGCCTTAAAAATAAAAAATTCTTTAACTCAATAAAAAAAAAAAAAACAAACACCCCAGTTCCACTCCCTAAAGAAATGTATCTTTACTGTATTTTTACTTCACTCAAGGGCCATGAAAAATTTACTCTTGGGTCGGGACAAATTTCAAATTCTATTTCATCCACCGAAATGACATTGGGAATAGTCGATCCATCCCCATTGTAAAGAAACGACATTTTGGAAGTATAAAATTACGACGGTTTTTATTTCTTAGTTTTTATCTACAGTATCCTCCAAAAAGTTCACATCATAACTATAAGAACATATTTTATTGAATACTTTAGTTGAGTTTAAGTAAACTAAATTGGTAAAGTGATTTGCCAAGTAGTTTCCTTGTAAACATGCAGTTCTAAAATAAGTACCTAATTTGACTTTCTCAAGTGAGGGGAAGGTAAATTTCTATAATATAACTAAAAACCATATAACATATCTAGATCCACCCCTTTCACCCCCTCCCCTAAAACGTTATCGCTTACAAACTATAGGTTTAATTTCTATTTTAGGTACTATAATACCATTTTCAAGACAACCTTAACTGGAATCTCCAATAATCTTGGATTATATTGTATTAAGAGGATTCAACCTAGATGAGTGCTACACAGCTGGGACAGGTAAGGAGTTTGTCGTTAATTATCTAATTATATGCCACCTGGATTCATCGATTAATTATCTGCACAATGCACACTGATAACTTCAATCTATAATTAAACAGGATTAAAAATACACATTAGGTAAGCTGGCTTATTTGAGCCTATTTTTCAACAAAATTAATTAAAAATTTATTGTTTAACTCTTAAATTTAAAGCAGCATCTCAATTATGATTATTTGTGATAAAACACACACACAACAAATTGATGAGTACAATGAATCACTGTTATACTTTGGCTTCATAACAAATATCATATTTGCCCTTAGACTATCAATTCCACCAACCTTTATCTCTTAAAGAGGGACTTTTTAAATTATGGACTGTAAAAGTATGCGATATGTGGCGGATTTCTTTCAGCCCTGAAATCGTAAATTATCTCCTGAAGCAAGCGGGACCTCCGAAAAGAATTATTGCTCGAAAATAAGTTGCTAGAGTAGAAAATGCTGTACGGGTTACCCATTATTCATGAAGAGCACTGTAAAGAATAAAAGAGTGATTCTTAAAAAGTTAAAAATATATGAAAGCTAATGTAGATTATTAAGGAAAAAGAACTTTGTAATTACTACATAACTGGATTTTCTGTTACTACCCAGTATATATCACCACTACACCAAACACTTTATTTTTGCACTCGACGCGCGTTTCGCTAACCATGTTAGCTTCATCAGGAGCGATGATTGACTCAATGATCTCTCCTGATGAAGCTAATATGGTTAACGAAACGCGCGTCGAGTGCAAAAATAAAGTGTTTGGTGTAGTGATGATATACAGTCCCTGGCCAAATTATTAGACGCACTGCAAGATTTCATGTAAAATATTAATTACCGAGTGATATTGTACCGTTTTATTATTTTAAATTGATTTGTTTTTTATTTTTATATTATCCAATCAATTACCTATTTATTTGACATAAGTAAAACAGCATTAATTTAGAAAAGCATAAGTTTATTAAGTTTTAAAGAAAAGTGAAATTAATGTTAGTAAAAGTCAATATTTAGTTGAGCCACCTTTAGCCGCTATCAAAGCTTTAATTCTGCGCGGCATGCTATCAATGCAAGATTGTACTGTCTCCTGCATTTGAGGATGATGATTCCACACATGAATAATCTTTTCTAGTAGCTGGGTTTTGTTGGTAATCACATCTTTAGCCACTTCTCTTTTCATCAGCTCCCACACATTTTCAATGGGGTTCATATGAGGGCTATTACCCGGCCAATCCAACAGAGGGATATTTTTTTCTGCCAAAAAAGCTTTAACAGACCGAGCAGTGTGGCAGGGAGCTCCATCTTGCATAAAAGTGAATGGTTCCCCATTTGGAAACCATTCTCTGAGCTGCGGAATCAACCGATTTTGTAATACTTCTTTGTACTGCTCTTGCCTCATTATTCCTTTGACGACGTACAGACGTCCAGTACCCTTGCCGCTGATGACTGACCAAATCATCACTTTGGTGGGATGTTTAACCGTCGGGACGACACAATCAGGATGAAACTTTTCTCCATGACGACGACGCACATACTGAGCTTTATTCTGCAAAATTTCGAATGTGCTTTCGTCACTGAAGCAGACCTGTCAAAAATAGGAAAAATATATAAACTTCCAGGTTTATTTGCTTTATTTAACTGAAAATGATAATAATGTATCAATTATTGATTAAATTGCTGTATCTTACCGATCTCCAGAAGTCCACATCTTTGTCTTGCCATTGTTTGGCCCACTTCAGGCGCTTTGCTTTCATTGCAGCTGTTAACTTGGGCTTCCTGGCGGGGCGACAGGCCTTAAAATCTAATTCTTTCAATTTTCTTCGAACAGTGCGCTCAGAAGCATTTACGCTAGCATCCTGGAGTTGTGATTTTATTACCTTTGTGGTAGCAAATCTGGTTTCTACACAAATTTTCTTCAAACATCTCTCTGACCGTGGAGTGAAAATTGGTTTTTTACCGCATCTTTTCTTTCTTTTCGGGCTTAATTCCTTCCCTGACTCAATTTTCTTTTTTATGCGTCGTACACTAGCTTCAGAATCCTCCAATCTTCGTGATATTTCTCGGTTTGTAAATGTTTTCGCAATCACAAGGGCCTTCACTTCGGCTTTTTTACGTGGTGAAAGATCACCTTTTCTACCCATAATGAAAATAGTCCAATTACTTTTTTAAAACACTGCATACAAAATAAACTAATAACTGAGTAGTATAAAACTGTTAAACAAACAATCACAGTCCATAAAGCCACAGAAACACGTCCGTACCTAACTCGATTCCGATCGCGACTGATACAGGTTTGTACTTATTTACGTTCATGTATCACTTTGTCAACACAGTGTTACCGTATGTTAAAAATAAATACAAATATGTAGTCTACAACAATTCTTTTAAATTAAAATCAATAATATTGTAGTTTAAATATACCATTATTGCATAAAAACTTTTAAGAAACATAAAATTACTAAAAAAAATACAGTGCGTCTAATAATTTGGCCAGAGACTGTATACTGAGTAGTATCATTGTGCCAAAGATTCCACATTCCCAACTTAGTGGATTTTCTGGGTCAAATAAATCAGTACAGTTGTGACAAAAACATATAAGGTATGTCTGTATGTCTAGTTTCTGTTTATTCTTGTAAAGGGTGGGATAAATTAAATTCTAAATTATGGCTGAGTTTAAACGCACTGCACTGATCTTAAAAAAAATCCCTTGTTAAGCGGTCTGTTGACAACCGGACAAAGAAGCCGTTTTCCAGGGTGATGAACTGAGCACTTTCAAGCCGCAATTTGCTCCCTAAAAACTTGAAGGCCTACTATATTAGTGGTCATTGATTAGCTTCATATATTTATATTATTATGTATTTTAAATATAGACAGATAGATAGATAGACAGTTTATTCATTTTTTCAGCTACAAAAGTTGTAGATAAGACATGTCAATAAAGGGATGTATGAACCCATCTTAGGTAATATCAAAAATAATAAAAAAAATAAGAAATCTTACTATTAAACACATTAATATACAATAAATACAAGATATAACAAAAAACATAACATACATATTTATAACAAACAAATTTATAGCAAACAAAGTACATACTGAAGATGCTTTAATTAAGTAAGGATGCTATAAAGAATAACATTCATACTCTGCCCAGCAGATAACTTTCAAATTCAGTTACAGAATAAAAAGTTTTATTCAATAGTATAGTTTTTATTTGTTTTTTAAAACATGCCATAGATTCAATCCTTTTTACATTTTCCGGCAGTAAGTTAAATAGTCTGCAACCTAAGTAATCACTTTTTTAACATATTCATGATTGTGTTTTTCAATATAAAAATTGTCTCTGTTTCGAGTCGGATAACGATGAAAAGATCCATGCGAGTTTACATATATAAAAATTCTTGTAACTGTTAATATTTTTCTATTCTTAAAGACTTCCCTACAGGATGCGTTATATGGCATACTAAAAATTAGTCTCATGATTCGTTTTTGTATTACCAGCACTCTGTCCAGTTCCTGCACACTTCCCCAAACCGCCAGATCATAGGACATGGCTGGGTACGCATTAGCGTAATAGACAGTTATGAGATTGGGAACACTTAATGAGTTTTTTAAAGATTTTATCATAAAAAAAACATTTATTTAGTCTTGAGCAAACGTCATCTATGTGCAAACTCCATTCGAGGTTAGAATCTATTATGATTCCTAAAAACTTTGAACTATGGCTAACAGGCAAATTCATATTATTAAATACAATATTTAGGTTTATTGGTTTGCGCATTTTTGTCTTAAATTCCATAGCCACGGTCTTTGATAGATTTATTATAAGGTTATTCTTTTTACACCAGTTTGAGAACTCAGTCAATATTATTTTAATTTTTTTCTCCAAAAGTTTCTCATCTTTGGCTGAGATGACTATGGTCGTATCGTCAGCGAACATAAAAACGATTTCACATGAAATGTATTCAGGTAAGTCGTTTATGAACAACAAGAAAATTAGAGAACCCAGGACAGTGCCTTGAGGGGTCCCTAAGTCACAGTTTGTCATTCGCGAAAAAATATTACCAATTTTTATTTTAAAGTTTCTACCTTTCAGAAATGAATTAAACCATTTATTTAGTGGTCCTCCAATACCTAGCCTTTCAAATTTTTTAACAACAAAGCCTAGGTCTATTGTGTCAAATGCCCTTGTTAGATCAAATAGTAAAGTTACTACTTTCTCATTTATATCAAGTTTATTATATATATTCTTTATAAAGTCGATCGCTGCGGTCTCTGTAGAGTGCTTTTCTCTAAAACCGTGCTGGTGTAAAGTTAGAGCTTTGTTATTATCAAGAAATGGAGTTATCTTATTGTAAATAACTTTTTCGAAAACCTTTGAAAAACAGTTAAGTAAAGATATAGGCCTATAATTTTCAATTAAAAGAGGATCGCCCTTTTTGAATACAGGTAAAATGTTAGCCTCTTTCAGTCGCCTGAATGGTGGCACTCTCATCCTTGTCAGGCGCTCCCTCAGCCACAACCCCCCACCCCCAAGCTACAACTTAGTCTCTGCCGAGGCGTCCACAATCACAGTCAACATGTCAAATAATAGCTCTGTTATGATCTCTTCCATTTACCAGAGGGGCTCCCCAACCCATCCCATAGTTTTAAATGATTACAGGCAACTTTTCAGTCCTGATGACCAAATAACTATCCTGGGCGGAGATTTCAGTGCCAAGAATGTTCTGTGGGGAAACCTAACAACGAACAGGAATGGCACTGATTTATACGCCCTTCAACAAAGATTTCTGTTCAATCCCATAACTCCAGACGAGCCCACTTTCATCGGTAGAGGTCAACCAGATTTTCTTGACATGTTCCTAGTCAAGAATCTGAATCTCCGCCATAACATCACAGTTTTCCACGAACTTTCCTCAGATCATCTCCCAATCATTCTCACACTGGGAAATCCGGCTGACAGAACCCCCGACACTGTCACTCGCAAAATTACGGATTGGACTAGTTTCCAACAACAGCTTCACAATACTGATCCAATCCCAAGGATCAACACCCCTCAGGAACTGGATGCTGCGGTTGACAAGTTAACCGCAGACATTCAGCAGGCTTTTTCCCATGCCACTATCACTCGAACTTTTCCAGCAAAGATGCAGGGCAAACTTCCCGCCCACATCAAGGAACTAATCCGAGAGAAAAACCGCATCCGGCGGAGAGCTACAAGGACCGGCGACCCTAACATCAAAAGGCTCGCAAATCAACATATTGAAATAGTCAGAGAGGCCCTATATCAATTTCATAATGATAGATGGAACTCCAAACTCGAAGACTTAAACCCTGACACCACATCCGTCTGGAGGATGGCGAGAGCCGTCTCCAATGACGGACCTAGCCAAATTCCATCCTTACGTCACGAGAATGGCACCGCATCTTCCCCTCTAGAGAAGGCAGGTCTATTCGCAGAAATGCTCGAGGACAGGTTTCAACCAAACCCTCACACTCACCCACGATTCGGCAGAGATGCGGTGGTGGCCCAAACCATTCGCATCTTCAAACAAACCCCACTTCCTCCCGTGCGGATCTTTACGACTCCGCAAATAGTCAAGTCCATCATTCAGACCCGCTCAACTAAGAAAGCCCCAGGCCATAATAAAATCTCTGCCAAATCTCTGAAGGAGCTTCCTCCTAAGCAGATCTCAGAGATCACCAACATCATCAATGGCATTTTCCGACTCAGTTATTTCCGACTCAGTTTTTTATTATAAGCCTAGCTCTCCTTCCCACGAGGCTGACAGCTACCGGCCAATTAGCCTAATATCAACATTGGGCAAAGTGGCCGAGAGGAAATCAGAGACAAAAACACCGAACTCAACATCATCCCTGATGAACAATTCGGCTTTCAACCAAAGCATGGTACCATTCATCACGCCACAAAACTGGCACAGTGCATCTCCAGCGGTTTCAACCGCGGTTTCCGGGTTGGCGCTGTTTTCCTTGACATCTCCAAAGCATTCGATAAAGTCTGGCTCGAAGGCTTAATCCTTAAGCTTATCCGTTTTGGCTACCCTTCTCACCTAACAACTCTGGTTCAATCATTCCTCTCCGATAGGGCTTTCCAAGTCCGTGTCGAACAATCCCTGTCCGAGGTAAAGAGTATAAGGGCCGGAGTCCCACAAGGCTCCGCCTTATCCCCGCACCTCTTCAATATCTTCTCGTCCGATATCCCTAAGGATCGATTCACCAACCTCCAATTGTACGCTGACGACACGGCCATTACCGCTTCAGCAGCGAGAATTGATCACATCATGGCCCGACTTCAACGTCATCTAACGCGCCTCTCTGACTGGTTTGACCGGTGGAGGATTAAGGTCAATCCAGCCAAGACCCAGGCCATAATCTTTGGAAAAGGCTTCCGCATACCCCCTCCTCAACTCTCACTGAATGGAACCAGGCTCCGATGGGCCAACAACATCAAGTACCTGGGCCTTCTATACAACAAACGGCTCGTATGGAAGGACCAAGTGCCTATGGTCGTGCGCAAGGGAAATCAGCTTCTAGGGAAGCTGTATCCGCTCCTGAATCATCGTAGTAAGTTATCAACTAACAACAAGTTGCTAATTTACAAATCGATAATCAGGGCCGGACTTACGTACGCCTGTCAGGCCTGGTGCCAGATGTCCAAAACTCATCGGACCAAGGTCCAGACAGTCCAAAATAAAGCCCTCCGTATCATAGCAGGAGCTCCCTGGTTCGTCCGCAACAATCAGTTGCACAGGGAGTTTGAAATGCCCACGATAAAAGAATTCACGCGTAATGCCCAGCTTCGCTTCCTTGAGAAAGCAGCGGTCCATCCTAACCCCGAGATAGCAAATACTTTCAGAGGCAACGTAAATGTCGGCAATCGATACCTACGACCAACGGACATTCTTCCACTAGACTAACTAACACTAGATTCAACATGGACTACCCTTGATTAATTAAGGCCGACTAACACAATTATAACACCACACCCCCGGAAAATGGGGAACTAGGTTAAGTTAGCATTAAGTTAGCATTAAGTTAGGTTAAGGTAGGTTAGATCCACATATTAGAAAATTAACCTTAGAGTTAGCATACATCAAATATCTAGACATTGACAAACCAGAATTGTAAAAGGAGTAGAGGGTTTTCCCAGCTCACAAGGAGTTTTAGTGGGTATGCCAACCCTTCAGGTCGGTGAGCCCCACATACCTGGAGCACTTTGGGGCACCCTTACGGTGACGCAGACTGCTCCAGAAATCCATAAAGCGGATTTCTCCCTGTATAAAAAAAAAAAAATCTTTCAGTCGCGAAGGGAAAATACCTTCATAAACAGACATATTTATTAAATAAACCAGGCAAGCAATTACTTTAGGCGAACATCTCTTTAACAAAGCAATTGGTACCTCATCTGGTCCCGTTGATCTGTTATTGGAAAAACTTTTTTATGGCAGATCTAACATCCTGTGAAGTTACATTAGTATATTGAAAGGTATCAAAACATTTTTTTGATACAGTGCATTCCTGTGATAAACCGTTACTGAAGTGAGAATTTAACTTATTTTTTACAACAGTAGATAAATAGTTACTAAAGCTACTTACTATGTCTTCTGAATTAGTAAGAGTGACATTATCTGTGCATATTTGGTTAATGTATCTTTTGGAATTGTTTTGGTTTTTGCCATTTAAAAAATTAATTATATTCCAGGTGGTCTTTGTTTTGTTTTTTGAGTTATTTACTTTCCTGTTATAGTAGCTTTCTTTTTATTTCTTAATTTTACTATTTATGTCTTTTTTTAGGTGTTTATATTTATTTTTTAGTTGAAAGTCCTCAGTACGTTTCTGTAACCAATGTAAATTTTTTAAGTTTTTAAGATCCTCTAGGAGTTCATTAGAAAAATTAATTTTTTTATTGTGTAGCTTATTTTCCTTAACCGCGTTATTTGGACAACTTATTTGAAAGCACCAATTAAACTCCATTAAATTGTTTCAGTAACATGTAGTTCCTAATATCCCAGACGTTAGAGGCAAATTTTGACGAAAAGTTCTCATTAAATGTTAAATAGCTGCATTTTGGCATACATGCAGTTTTTTGGACGTAGAAAGTGTGTACGCTAAGCCTACAAAATCGAAAATAAAATGACAAATTCGGTTTTTCGCAAATATCTAGAAAAATAAAAAAATATCAAAAAACTAATAGCACCACGTGAAAGAACGAGAAATTTTACAAAAAAAATAGTATATAGATTATTTTTTTTAGTTTTACCGTAAATTAAAAAAATTATCTATAATATATATAAAATGCAACGTCTCTCTGTCTGTCTGTCCGTTAGTGCGCTTATCACTGGAGAACCACTTATCCGATTTACGTACTTTTTTTTTAAAACATACTTATGTTCTCTGGCCAGGTTATAGGCTATATTTTTATTACGATAGGTAGCATAAGGACTGAGCGGTGACGATAATAGTGAATGAAGTCTGAAAAAAGTTTGCCGCTAGCGCGTTCCTTTGCAATACACAGCCTAAACCATTAAATATGAAACAATATTATGTAGCAGAGAATATCTATAATCTATAATATGTATATAAAATGCAACGTCTCTCTATCTGTCTGTCTGTCCGTTAGTGCGCTTATCCCTCGAGAACTACTTATCCGATTTACGTGATTTTTTAAATTCATACATATCTTCTCTGACCAGGTTATATATATATATATATATATATATATATATATATATATATATATATATATATATGTATATATATATATATATATATATATATATATATATATATATACATATATATATATATATATATATATATATATATATATATATATATATATATATATATATATATTTTATTACATCTATAATATATATAAAATGCAACGTATTTCTGTCTGTCTGTCTGTCCGTTAATGCACTTTTCACTGGAGAACCACTTATCCGATTTACGTACTCTTTTTTTTAAAACATACATATGACCAGGTTATCGGCTATATTTTATTACGATAGGTAGCATAAGAAATGAGCAGTGACGATAATAGTGAATGAAGTCGGAAAAAAGTTTGTCGCTAGCGCGTTTTCTTGCAATACAGAGCCTAAACCATTAAATATGGAACAATATTATGTAGCAGAGAATATCTATAATCTATAATATATATAAAACTAGCTGTGCCCGCGGCTCCTCTCGCGTGGACTTTATTCACTTCTATCGTCACTGGTTATTCCTTATGTTACCTAACGTAATAAAATATCTGTCATTATTTCCCCTTATCTCCCATTATTTCTCCTTATCTCCCATTATTTCTACCATTATCTCATCTTATCTGCCATTATCTTACCTTATCTCCCATTATCTCACCTTATCTCCCATTATCTACGCTTATCTCGACTTATCTCGCAATATTTCTCCTTATCTCCCAATATTTCTCCTTACCTCCCATTATCTCACCGTAACTCCCATTATCCAGACTTATCTCTGCTTATCTCCCATTATTTCTCCTTATCTCTCATTATTTATACTTATCTCCCATTATCTAGGCTTAGATCGAATTATATAGAATATATGTATAAATTTATAAAAACACGTAAATCGGATAAGTGGTTTTCAAGTGATAAGCGCACTAACGGACAAACAGACAGAGAGACGTTGCATTTTATATATTATATTCTTTGCAACATGATATTGTTCCATATTTAATGGTTTAGGCAGTGTATTGCAAGAGAACGCGCTAACGGTAACCTTTTTTCCGACTTGATTCACTATTATCGTCACTGCTTATTCTTTGTTACCTAACACAATAAAATATATCCTATAACCTGGCCAGAGAATATATGTATGTTTTTAAAAAAGGCACATAACGCACTAACGGACAGACAGACAGACAGAGAGACATTGCATTTTATATATATTATAGATAGATCGATAACATGGCCATATGTATGTTTAAAAAAAAAAAGCACGTAAATCGGATAAGTGGTTCTCTAGTGATAAGCGCACTAACGGACAGACAGACAGACAGAGAGACGCTGCATTTTATATATTATAGATATAGATTATTATTATTATATAACCTGACCAAAGAATATATGTATGAATTTAAAAGAAGACACGTAAATCGGATAAGTGGTTCTCGCGTGATAAGCGCACTAACGGACAGACAGATAGACAGAGAGGCGCTGCATTTTATATATTATAGATATATTATATAACCTGGCCAAAGAATATATGTATGAATTTAAAAAGACACGTAAATCGGATAACTGGTTCTCGCGTGATAAACGCACTAATGGACAGACAGACAGAGAGACAATGCATTTTATATATGTTATAGATTATAGATTATAGATATTCTCTGCTATATAATCTTGTTCCATATTTAATGGTTTAGGCCGTGTATTGCAAGGAAACGCGCTAGCGGCAAACTTTTTTCCGACTTCATTCGCTATTATCGTCACTGCTCATTCCTTACGCTACCTATCGTAATAAAATATAGCCTATAACCTGGCCAGAGAATATATGTATGTTTTTAAAAAAAAAGTACGTAAATCGGATAAGTGGTTCTCCAGTGATAAGCGCACTAACGGACAGACAGACAGACAAACAGACAGATAGACAGACAGATAGACAGAGAGACGTTGCATTTTATATATATTATAGATGCAATGTCTCTTTATCTGTCTATCTGTCCATTAATGCGTTTATCACGCGAGAACCACTTATCCGATTTGTGTGTCTTTTTTAAATTCATACATATATTCTTTGGCCAGGTTATATAATAATATAAATCTGTAACTATAATATATATAAAATGGAACGTCTCTCTGTTTGTCTGTTCGTTAGTGCGCTTATCACTGGAGAACCACTTATCCGATTTAGGTGCTTTTGTTTTTAAACATACATATGTTCTCTGGCCAGGTTATAGGCTATATTTTATAACGTTAGGTAACATGACGAATAAGCAGTGACGATAATCGTGAATCAAATCGGAAAAAAGTTTGCCGCCAGCGCGTTCTTTTGCAATACACTGCCTAAACCACCAAATATGGAACAATATCATGTAGCAAAGGATATCTATAATATATATAAAATGCAACGTCTCTCTGTCTGTCCGTTTGTGCGCTTATCACTGGAGAACCACTTATCCGATTTACGAGTACGTGCTTTTTTTTAAACATGCTAAACCATTAAATATGGAACAATATGATGTAGCAAAGAATAACTATAATATATATAAAATGCAACTTTTCTCTGTCTGTCTGTCCGTTAGTGCGTTTATCACTAGAGAACCACTTATCCGATTTACGTTTTTTTTTTTTAAATATACATATGTTCTCTGGCCAGGTTATAGGATATACTTTATTACGTTAGGTGACATAAAAAATAAACAGTGACGATAACAGTGAATCAAGTCGGATAAAAGTTTGCCGCTAGCGCGTTCTCTTACAATACACTGCCTAAACCATTAAATATGGAATAATATCATGTAGCAAAGAATATAATATATATAAAATGCAACATCTCTCTTCTGTAGCAAAGAATATAATATATATATATATATATATATATATATATATATATATATATATATATATATATATATATATATATATATATATATAACATGCAACGTCTCTCTGTCTGTCTGTCTGTCCGTTAGTGCGCTTATCACTCGAGAACCACTTATCCGATTTACGTGTTTTTATAAATTTATACATATGTTTTATATAATTCGATATCTAGCAGCCAAGAATATTCGAAATTCCAGCTTGGATTATCATTGTGATACAACCGCTGACATTTTTGAAGATTGGTTTCAGAACAAATTAATGCCGAATATACCACCGAGTAGCTGTATCGTGATGGATAATGCATCCTATCATAGTCGCCAAATGAATAAGGTACCAAGTTCTACCAGTAGAAAAAGGGAAATACAAGCCTTTTTGTGCGAACATGATATATATTTCCATGAAAGTTATACAATTAAACAATTGTTAGAAGTTTTAAAAAGTTACAATTTTTCAAAGGAATATGTTTGTGATAAAATTGCAAAGGAAGCAGGACATGAAATAATTCGGCTTCCACCATATTATTGTATCTTTAATGCGATCGAGTTGATATGGCATAAAATAAAGTCTAATATACGTGCTCACAATAATACATCCACTTTAAACAGTAGCGAGATTGATTTGATGAAGACAGAAGTCAAAAATGTAACCGTTGAAAACTGGAGAAATTGTATTCAACACGTCAAAAAAGTTGAAAACTCATTACTATTGATTTGCAAGATAGTAGTGATAGCGAAATTGAACTAGATATTAATTCATAACTGTAATTGTAACAAATGTAAGCGAAGACATTGTACTTCTTTTTCTAAAGGTGCCTATCCGTTTCGGATGTCAGCGATAAAAAGAGCTATTCTGACTTTGTCAGTCGCACGAAAAAGGTCTGTGATTGTTAGGGAATACCACACTCTCAGATTCTGGAGCCAAGAATTTCGTCGTCGTCCTGGACCTCTCTTGCCATACACCTATCCCTGGAGTATCAGTTGTTGTAGGCCATAGCGCTGTTCGTTCCTCATTATGTGGCCCAGGTATTCAAGTTTTCGCCTCTTTACACTAAAAGATATTTCACATTGCTTGTCTATTTTTCTTAGAACTTCTACGTTTGTTACTCTGTCCACCCAGGGCATTCTCAGTATTCGACAATAACACCACATTTCGAAGGCCTCAAGTCTCCTCATGGTGGCGTCGGTCAAGGTCCAAGATTCGACTCCGTGCATGAGCACTGAGAAGACATAGCCTCGAAGTAATCGAACCTTAGTATTAAGTAGTATGTCTCGACTCTTGAAGATTTTGTTCATCTTAATGAATGAAGTTCTTGCCATCTCGATGCGTCGCTTTATTTCGACTGAGTGATCCCACTGATCATTTAAGGTGGTGCCTAGATAAGTGAAGCCACTGACTATTTCTATTGGTTGCTGCTCAACCACTAATTCTCGAGATCGTACCTGGATGTTACTAATAACCATGTATTTAGTTTTCTTGATGTTAAACTCGAGACCAAGGAGTTGACTTTTTTCTAACAGACTTGAAACAAAAGACTGCAAACCCTCTAGACTGTCTGCAAAGATAATCGTATCATCCGCATATCTTATATTATTTAGACGTTCTCCATTCACCAGAATTCCTTCATCAATTTCCTCCAATGCCCTCCTTATAATTTCTTCTGAATAAATATTGAAAAGAAGAGGCGACAGGATACAACCCTGGCGCACTCCACGCTGAATTGCAACATCCTCTGTGTATTGTCCATCTATTTTAATGGTAGCTGTCTGATTATAGTAGATGTTATTTATAACTCTTATGTCTTTATCGTCGAGGTGAATAGACTTTAGTATTGAGAGCAGTTTGCCATGTTTAACTCTATCGAAAGCTTTCCGGTAGTCTATGAAGCAAACGTACACGTCACAGTTAACATCTCTGCAGCGTTGAAACAAGACCTG
The DNA here is from genome assembly GCA_019049505.1 of Pachyrhynchus sulphureomaculatus. NCBI lineage: Eukaryota > Metazoa > Arthropoda > Insecta > Coleoptera > Curculionidae > Pachyrhynchus > Pachyrhynchus sulphureomaculatus. The sequence goes on along the minus strand of CM032454.1, from coordinate 214,099,306 downwards.
AACAGCAAAAAGAGCATCTCGAATACCCAGCGCATTCCGGAAACCGAATTGAGTACGGGATATGTGGGTCTCACATTTTTTGTATATTCTGTTGTGGATAATCTTAAGGAAAGTTTTAAGAAGGTGACTCATGAGACTAATAATTCTAAAATCCTTGCATTTCTTCGCGCCAGGTTTTTTTTGGTAGAGTTATAAAAGTAGATTTTAGCCAGCTTCGAGGAATATTTCCAGATTCGTATATATCATTGAACAATGAAGTAAGCCATTCTATTCTTGCATCATTCATAAGTTTAAGAAATTCTGCATAGAAATTATCTGGACCAGCTGATTTTCCGTTTTTTAATCTCCTGATTGCAGCTCTCACTTCATCGGTTGTAATTCTAGGTCCCGTTCTACAATCTGTAATAGCAAAGGTTTGTCGGTCATCGCTGAACGATTCTTCCACATATCTTAGCCAAACATTCCTTAATTCATCTGCATCTGTTATTGGATGGTTATGGTCATCAGTAAGCTGTCCAGTCATTTTAGGTTTATGCAAGCCAGCAATCCCCTTCACCTTTTTATGTAAGTTGAAGGAATCATAGTTTTTTTCAAACGTCTCTATTTCGGTACATTGTTCTTCAAACCACTTATTCTTGGCAACTCTAATAGCTTTCTTGATCTCCTTACCTATCTGCATATATTTTGTGCTGTTTTTGTTCTTGTACCTTCTACGATCATCCATCATAATGAGTATATCGTCAGTCATCCATTGTTTTTTCTTAGTTTTTGTTGGGCGTAGATGTTCATCAAGGATTTTCTGATTAATTTCTTGCAATTTTTCCACCTCTTCATCAACATTAGTCCACTCCCCCTTTGTATCAACCAATTCCCCATTATGTTGTTCTACTACTTGTTTAAGTTGTTCGTTTTTTTTCAGCTTTCTCAGATCATATTTTATTGTTTTCTGACGTTGAATTCTTTTTAATTTCAGAGTGATCATGCCAACTAGGGGATTACGATCTGATTTAATGTCAGCGCCTGGGTATATTTTCAGAGATATTATTGAGTTCCTATACCTCTTGTTGATCATGATATAGTCAATTTGGTTTCTTATGACTTTACTTGGTGAGTCTTGTGGCGATTTCCAAGTGTAGAGGCGCCGCGCTGGTAATTTAAAAAAGGTATTGGTAAGGACTAGATCTTCTTCCATTGCAAAGATGTTTAGACGGTCACCTCTCGCATTACGCTCACCCAGTTCGAAGGGTTCCACGAGCTCTCCGCTTTTTCCTTTACCTATTTTAGCTTTAAAGTCGCCCATAACTAGTATAAGTTCGTTTCTGTATTTAATGTATTTGTATAATTACTATATTGTGTATTATTCAATACATAAAACATTAAAATTCAACTTGTCACAATAAAATTTTAATCCTAACAATTTTACAATCGGATATAGTGCGACCCTGCAGGATGCCTTGTCATTAAACAGCCATAAATTAAACACTTTCGAATCTTGTTGAATTTTGAATGGGTATAGGTAGTAGTCACTTTCTTAGATCGTGAATAATACTATACGCCCGCGGAAACCATATGGCGTTGTCTAAAAATACGCTGAAAATTTATGTTTCGGCACTTGGGCAACATTGAGAAATATTATGACATTCTCTCTATGATATAGAAAGAATTATTTCCTATTGACATGCGAAGGTGAATGATAAAAAAAATAAGTCGTACCATCAGAGCAATGTAAAGGAATAACGATATTTTTGCTGATCTGGAGATCCCAATACTCAGAGTATAAAAGTGGCGATATACTTCGAAACTGAAAAAATTTCAAAATAAAAATATATAATATTTTATTTCCCTCATTAATTCAATTCATTAGAATGTTACTAAAATAAGAAATAAATAGTAACATAATATGTGGGAATCTTAAACGAACAACATTGTTTCCTTTTCAGAATGTTAAAAAGAAAATTAAGCTGTCGTGTCGCTTTACTCGCGACACTAATAAATATAACTCAAGACACTATCGGGCCAAAGATATAAAAGTAAGGGCTCCTGAAAAGTGTTATCGCGGCGTAAAATGCAAAGTGGCACAATATTAATATGAGTTATAGGTCCACTAGTAGCCGTAAAGCAAATAAAGCGTCGTTTCATGTGCTGCCTTATCGTAATCGGCGCCGTTATGGAGCCCCAACTGTAAAAAGGTGCTCCCGGAAATTACTGGGATATGGGGGGTAGCTACAGGGCGACACTAAAAGTTTGACGATCTTATTCGTTTATAGTTTTAAACACGAGAATATATTAAAAAATGTTAATGAAATCGTTATTTGAAGTATAAATTTTAATAAACATCTCATTTGAATCAAACATGAAAAATATACTCCTGGACAAAATTAACGCAACAATATATTAAAAAATTACTAATTGGGCCACCACACTGGATATCGATGAACCCATTGCACATCCGTCTACTTGTTGATATAGATTGTCTTCAAATTGAAAATATGTTGGGTGCAGAACCAATCTGGTTACAGCACTAAATTCCTCTAGTAAATATTTTGATTTCGTTCCATTTTTTCTTTATAACGTCAATTGCATGAGTCAGAGATATATTGGTGTATAATAATATGACGTCAAGGGATACCAGTATATTGTCCAAACCCAAGTATATATATATATATATATATATATATATATATATATATATATATATATATATATATATATGTATATATATATAGTCCCTGGCCAAATTATTAGACGCACTGCAAGATTTCATGTAAAATATTAATTACCGAGTGATATTGTACCGTTTTATTATTTTAAATTGATTTGTTTTTTATTTTTATATTATCCAATCAATTACCTATTTATTTGACATAAATAAAACAGCATTAATTTAGAAAAGCATAAGTTTATTAAGTTTTAAAGAAAAGTGAAATTAATGTTAGTAAAAGTCAATATTTAGTTGAGCCACCTTTAGCCGCTATCAAAGCTTTAATTCTGCGCGGCATGCTATCAATGCAAGATTGTACTGTCTCCTGCATTTGAGGATGATGATTCCACACATGAATAATCTTTTCTAGGAGCTGGGTTTTGTTGGTAATCACATCTTTAGCCACTTCTCTTTTCATCAGCTCCCACACATTTTCAATGGGGTTCATATCAGGGCCAATCCAACAGAGGTATATTTTTTTCTGCCAAAAAAGCTTTAACAGACCGAGCAGTGTGGCAGGGAGCTCCATCTTGCATGAAAGTGAATGGTTCCCCATTTGGAAACCATTCTCTGAGCTGCGGAATCAACCGATTTTGTAATACTTCTTTGTACTGATCTTGCCTCATTATTCCTTTGACGACGTACAGACGTCCAGTGCCCTTGCCGCTGATGACTGACCAAATCATCACTTTGGTGGGATGTTTAACCGTCGGGACGACACAATCAGGATGAAACTTTTCTCCATGACGACGACGCACATACTGAGCTTTATTCCGCAAAATTTCGAATGTGCTTTCGTCACTGAAGCAGACCTGTCAAAAATAGGAAAACTATATAAACTTCCATGTTTATTTGCTTTATTTAACTGAAAATGATAATAATGTATCAATTATTGATTAAATTGCTGTATCTTACCGATCTCCAGAAGTCCACATCTTTGTCTTGCCATTGTTTGGCCCACTTCAGGCGCTTTGCTTTCATTGCAGCTGCCAGCTTCCTGGCGGGGCGACAGGCCTTAAAATCTAATTCTTTCAATTTTCTTCGAACAGTGCGCTCAGAAGCATTTACGCTAGCATCCTGGAGTTGTGATTTTATTACCTTTGTGGTAGCAAATCTGTTTTCTACACAAATTTTCTTCAAACATCTCTCTGACCGTGGAATGAAAATTGGTTTTCTACCGCATCTTTTCTTTCTTTTCGGGCTTAATTCCTTCCCTGGCTCAATTTTCTTTTTTATGCGTCGTACACTAGCTTCAGAAACCTCCAGTCTTCGCGATATTTCTCGGTTTGTAAATGTTTTCGCAATCACAAGGGCCTTCACTTCAGCTTTTTTACGTGGTGAAAGATCACCTTTTCTACCCATAATGAAAATAGTCCAATTACTTACATACAAAATAAACTAATAACTGAGTAGTGTAAAACTGTTAAACAAACAATCACAGTCCATAAAGCCACAGAAACACGTCCGTACCTGACTCGATTCCGATCGCGACTGATACAGGTTTGTACTTATTTACGTTCATGTATCACTTTGTCAACACAGTGTTGCCATATGTTAAAAATAAATACAAATATGTAGTCTACAACAATTCTTTTAAATAAAAATCAATAATATTGTAGTTTAAATATACCATTATTGCATAAAAACTCTTAAGAAACATAAAATTACTAAAAAAAATACAGTGCGTCTAATAATTTGGCCAGGGACTGTATATACGAGGTATATCCACAAAGTAAGTTCCGTTTGGTTATATAAAAAAACGTGTGCAGATACAGAAAAAATATTTATTGTACAAAAATCTACAACTGTTAAACTAATTTTCTACATAGCTTCCGATATTTTGTAGGCACTTGTCATAGCGTGGCACAAGTTTTTGTATGCCTTCTTCATAGAAGGTTGCCGCCTGTGTTTTCAACCATGTGGTAACATGTTCTTTCAGCTCGTCATCATCGTTGAAGTGTCGACCACCAAGGAAAGATTTTAGGTGTAAGAAGAGATGAAAGTCGCTAGGAGCGAGGTCCGGGCTGTACGGAGGATGATCAAACACGTCCCAGTCAAATTCCTGTAGGAGTTCTTTTGTCACGTTCGCAGTGTGAGGTCGAACATTATCGTGGAAAAAAAAAAACAACACCTTTCGACAGTAATCCTCGGCGCTTGTTCTGTATTGCGCGGCGCAATTTCTTAATGGTCTCGCAGTAAACATGTGCATTGATTGTTTGGCCTCGTGGTAAGAAATCAATCAGCAAAATGCCTTTTCTGTTCCAAAAAACGGTGCACATGAGTTTTCGAGGTGTCAAGATTTGCTTAGGCTTAACTTTCGTTGGGGACGAAGTGTGCCTCCATTCCATTGATTGCCGTTTAGTTTCTGGGGTGTCGTAAGATACCCAAGTTTCATCCCCGGTGACTATCCGAGAAAGAAAATCATCACCGTCTTCATTGTAGCGTGTCAAAAACTGAAGTGCACTGCCCATCCGTTGTTTTTTGTGTTGTTCAGTAACAATTTTGGGTACCCAACGTGAGCAAAGTTTTCGAAATTTCAGTTTTTCATTAACAATTTCATGAATTAGTGATCGTGAGATTTGCGGAAATTCCATAGCAAGAGCACTAATTGTAAACTTACGGTTTTGCCTTAAGCTTCTCTTCAGTTGCGTGAACCAGTTCATCAGTAACCAAAGACGGGCGTCCACATCGTTCTTCATCGTGCACTTGATCACGTCCTTCATTGAACTGTCTGACCCATCTTCTAACCATTGAATCACTCATAGCTGTTTGTCCGTAAACCTCGTAGATTTGCCGATAAATTTCACTTGGTTTAACTTTCTTTGCATTTAGAAAACGAATCACAGATCTGATTTCACAAGCGGCGGCATTTTCAATTAAGGCTGACATCATAAAGAAGCACTACAAAGAACACGTCGGCAGCAGCGATCTGAAAATGGCGTACATTTCTTCTGCTTGAGTCAAAGTAACTGCCACGCATGCTCGGAACTGCGATCGCAGCGCTGTCGCGGATAGAAATAGAAATGGAACTTACTTTGTGGATATACCTCGTATATATATATATATATATATATATATATATATATATATATATATATATATATATATATATATATATATATATATACTCCTGGACAAAATTAACGCAACAATATATTAAATCATACAAATCTCTATAATGAATTAATTTTAATAATTTTTTATGAACATTGGTTACACTAAAAGTTAGAAAAAAACTTATTCGGATACTTTAAAAGTGAATTAGCTACCAAATTTCTCTATAAGATTCGAATTAAAATTATTCTTAAGACCTAATAACAAAATCGTTGAAATTATATAATAATGAAAAAAATTAACTGGGAAACTAGTAGCAAAATTAATGGTGTAACTGGGACACTAGTAGCGTGTGTTGCCTCCTCTACTTCGGATGATAGCGTTTATGCGCCTAGGCATGCTTCTAATTAAATTTTGGATAAAATCTTGAGGAATTTGCTCCCATTCTGTGATAACTGCATTTTCAAGTTCCCTCTTTCTAGGTGCAGGTATATGACGTTTCACATTTTTCTTAAGGTGATCCCATACATGTTCTATCGGATTCAGATCCGAGCTTTTTGGTGGCCATTGCATAATCGGTATATCAACTTGAGTAAGATAATCGAGTACCTCCCTAGTCACGTGAGGTCGAGCGTTGTCTTGCATAAACAGGAGATTGGGCCCCACAAAATGACCGAAAGGCATCACATGTTCTATTACAATATTCTCGAGATAGTAGTCAGCATTCATGGATCTCGTACGGACAGGAACTAACTCTGTGCGAGCATCAAAGCATATGCCACCCCAGAACATAACAGAGCCACCGCCGAATGAAATCCTTGCAGAGATATTGCAAGGAGCAAACCTCTCTCCTGGTCTTCGCCATACTCGCTCACGACCATCTGGATGTTTTAGACTAACCCTAGTTTCCAATCATCCACAGACCAGTTTTCGTGATTTCGAGCAAAACGTAACCTGGCAACTCTGTTCTCTCTAGTAAGCAAGGGCGCAGTGGCTGGTCTCCTACTGTTTAATCCAGCTTCATTTAACCGTCTTCTAACTGTTTTAGAAGAAATTGTGACATTACGAACAGCTTCGAGTTCGTTTCTTATTATAGAACTAATGACAGTCCTGTTTCTTAAAGCATATGGTCTTATAAAACGTTCATCTAGGTCGTTAGTGCATCGTTTTCGCCCTTGTCCTAGCCTTCTAGAATAAGTTCCTACTTCATTCAAACGTCTTACCATACGACTTATTGTGGAACGATGTTTGCCCAACAAATTGGCAACATAACTCTGACAATATCCCTCGTCCAATAAAACTGAGGCTCGCACTACCTCGTGTTCAGTTAAATTCCTTGTTCGATTCATTTTTCTAATTCTTCGGGGTCAAAAATAAAACAGTCTACCACAAAAACGTATTATTTTGAAAAAGGGAACAATTTATAAGCTTACTTTTAAAGAAAATCTATCGCATTATTACAGAAAATTGTTTATCTTCTAAAAAATTCTTTAAAACTGTAAATCTAAACGAATTGTTTTGATTTCTGTCATGAACAACGAAACAAAATATGCACAGCCTACTATTCAAATACTCGATAAACTTTAAAACTGACATAAGAAAAAGATAAATTAATTTTCAGATTGTTGCGTTAATTTTGTCCAGGAGTTTATTAAAGTTATAATAAGCAACTAGTAGCAAGAAGCTGTTAAACTACTGTAATCGGTAACGGTCGCGAAAAATGCAGCTTTGCAGAAACGTTATAATGTAAATAAAAATAATATGAGATTATTGTTATTATGATTTGATCAAGTTTCACTTAAAATAGCGTTAGATAAGGAAGGAAACCCTCTATCAAATCAATTTTAAAATATCTGTTGTATTCAAGTTCTGAAATTGCTTAAGAGGTTACACCATCTTGAGATTTTCAAAAAATCGAATTATTTTTTTTTGGCTAAATAAATTGTTTATACTTTTAAGAATATTTTAAGCGTTTAACCATTTCAAAATTCAAATTATCTCCGAAGTTATAGCAATCAGCAGTGAGCGCGGCAGAGAGCCCGAAACTCGGGTAGCGATCGGACCGGTACGAGCGGTCAAAGCCTTGACAAAGGATATTGTTCCTTTAGTCAGTCCTTTATAACAATAATTCCGATAGATTAACTAATACCGATTTGTGAGAACGCTGTTTAGAAGAATACATTCAAAATAACAGCGAAAGTCTAGACGTTGTCATTTGGTCTATGGCTTCAAAAGTGCGTTACAGTGGCACAAAAATTGTTGAGATTGCATCTTATATTCCAGCTAGTATATTTAGTGTTGGTTATACTAGTGTATTACAAATGATGCAATTATTAAACCATGTAATTGGCCCAATCGCGCTGCGATTTACCGAGAACTTGGATTCTCCACGAATATCTATAGCTAACATGAGAGCCCGACAGGAGACTCAAGAAGCCAGGAAATTGAAAAGGAGTCGGAGGACATCGCGGCAACAATAGAAGACCTCATGTACGGTACAGAAATCGCAGATTGAAGGCAATTAAAAAAAATATTTGGTTTTAAGACGCTGACGGCGCACATTGGGACCGAATGCCGAAAAGGTGGCCATAAATCCCTAAGATGAATGTTCGATTGAGGGACTTTTCAGGCTCTAGGCATGTGGGTTGGTACCTGCGCTATTCGAAACGACCGGTTATAATAATCAAGTGTGCTCGAGCAGGCCAGATTCTGAGCTTGTTCTGTTTGAGTTAGACAGGCAGATTCAATTGCGCTCAAATGTTTCGTATTTGAAGTTAATTTAATTTCGTGAAATGGATTTTCCGAATAAAAGTGAGTACATTTAAAAGATATAAATTGAGTACTATGACTCCAGAGGTTGGTAACGTTTGTAGAATTTATCAGTCTTTCTAACATAAAAAATTGTTCTGTTCAGATTAGTACACAACCCAACACCACATCTCGAATGGTTTTTCAATGGCCACTTGCCCAATAATCGTTCCATCGTTCTGTGAATCGTATTTTAGCGACATTATTTACGATCGCATTAAAATTCAACACCGAATATATCAAGTGAAACGTAACACTCGGAAAAGGCCATATTTCATTTTGCGACTGCGGAAACTTATCGCTCTCGCGATTTCAAATTTTCCGCCACATAAAGCGTTCGCTGAGTGGATAAGATTTTGTGGTTTAGTCCGTGGATAAGAGAATGGTTTATGAGGTAATCGTGCAAATATATATCTGTCATACATACATACAGTATGTATGTCCGGTTATAGCTCAATCACAAATAATCTAATTTTCATGCAGTTTTCTTGTACAGGGTGAGCCAACGATAGAGTAAAGTTCATTATCTCATTTGTTTCGGGAATGACGAAAAAATGTTAAATACAATAGTTTTAGGGAATGTTTAAACTTATTTTTGACTATACAGGGTACTTCAAAAAAGTGCGGCCGATATAACATATGTTTTTTTAAATGGAACATCCTGTGTTCTAATTTATTTTTAAATTCTGCGCAAAATTTTATAACTTTTTTATTAATAATGTTATATACCTAAACCGACTAGTTTTTCTGATATTTCAATTTTTTAAAAAAATACTAGTTTTCAGTTTTGCAAAAAAATTGCCCTTGTTTCTGAAGGTGGAATACTCATAATTGGTACAAGCATTCTATAGAGATGCAAAAAAGACATATGTAAAGAAATATGAGTTAGATGCTACAAAGTGTTCAAAATAAATTTTAAATGGCACACCCTGTATATTATTATTTTTTCTGATAGATTTTACAAAACCCTCCAACTTTTATTAAGTATGTCAAATACCTATTTCTAATAGTTTTCGATTTATTTTGAATTTTTCAGTTTTTACTCTTGTTTTTAATACACTTACGCTATTTTGAAAACATAAACAAATCGTTAATAATAATTTTAATATAGTTTAACTTATATATATACAACAAGGATTTTCTACAGCTGACGCTGTCTTCCTTCTCTCAGCCTTTGATTCCATCCGCTTCTATTTTCCCAGTCTCCATCTGTTAAACCCCTGTCCTCCATAGCCTCGTCTACATCGTCTCTCCACGATCGTCTGGGTCTTCCTTTTTTTTTCTTCTCCCTATAGGGCTCCACTCCGTTATTTTCTTTATCCACCTATTATCTTCGCTTCGTCTTATGTGTCCATACCATTTTAATCGTTTTTCTTCAATGTTGTTTATTGCGTTCTCTTTGATGTTCATTCTGCTTCTTATTTCTTCATTTGTTATTGTCTCAATACGTGTCACTCTACAACATCTTCTCCAATACTCCGTCTCTACCGCGTTCATTTTAGATTTATTTCTTTTGTTGATCGTCCATCTTTCTGACCCGTCTGTCATTATGCTTTGTATTATTGATTTGTATATGCGTGTTTTTGTTTCTCTTTGTAATGTGCTTGTCCCACAGGATCGAATTTAATTGTCTTATGCATGTTCGCGTTTGTCCTAATCTAGCTTTAATCTCTTCTCCTGATGTTGCGTTTTTTGAAATGATGGTTCCTAGATATTTAAATCTATCGGTTCCTTTGATTATTGTTTCGTTATCTACTTCTAGATTCTCCACGTTTCCCTCCTTTGTTGTTAGATATTCCGTTTTATCAAAGTTTATTGCTAATCCTGCTTTAGTGTATTCTTCTTTCAGTTTTCTTACCATATAACTGAGGTCTTCCTCATCTTACGCTATGATTACTTGGTCGTCTGCGAAACTTAGAGTATATAAGTAACTGGGACTCCCATTCCACTACATTTTTGCTTCCATTTTTTTAATGTTTGTTCGAGGTATATTTGGAATAGTATTGGGGATGTAGAGCATCCTTGTAATAGGCCTTTTGATATTTGGAGTCTCTTCCCTATTTTATGTCCTATTTTTATGTTCACTGTGTTGTTTTCGTAGAGAGCTTTTACTGCGTATATTAGTTCTTTGTCAGTGCCTATTTCTTTCATTGCGTTCCATAATCTTTGTCTTGGTACTGAGTCATAGGCCTTTCTTATGTCTATGAAGGCTAGATGAACTTCTCTATTCTTTGCCAGTTTTTTTCCATTGTTTGTTTTATCGTGTATATGTGGTCTATACATGATTTTCCGGCCGTAAAGCCTGCTTGGTCTTCTCCAATTTTTCCTTTTATATCTTCCTCCATGAAATTTTTAATAATTTTTCCATACAAACGTCCCATACTCGATATTATGCTTAGGCCTCTATAGTTTGTGCATTTTCTGCGGTCTCCCTTTTAAATATGGAAACTTTTGACCATTCCTCTGATATTTTTTCTCCATTTATCGCTCTGTGGAACATGTTTCTCAGCATTCGATGTAATTTATTAGACCCGTACTTAATCATTTCATTTACCACACCCCCAGGCCCTGCAGATTTATTATTTTTGAGTGTTTTTATTGTCTTCTTTACTTCTTCATAGCTTAGTTCTATCTCTTTTGTTTCCTTATCAATCAAAAATTAAATGAATTTAACTACGACAACCTCCAACAGATGTATGACCACATAAAAGAATGCATCAAACAGGCGTCCCTAGAAGTATTAGGTAAAGAAGACAACGAGAATGAGAAACATAAAATTAGAATCTGTGAAAAAACCAAAGAATCTATAAAGGAAAAAACAGACTATACGAAAAATGGCTGAATACAAAATCAGAAGAAGATCTACAGAAATATACAGAGAAAAATGCAGAAACGAGGAGGATGATAAACAAAGAAAAGAACGAGAGATGGGAAAAATCGTGCGAACATGTAGAACAGTATATAGGAGGAACTAGAAGTACAGAGTCACGGAGAATAATTAAAGCATTAAGGACTAACAATAGAGAGAAGACGTATATAGAGTACATCCCAGAAAGCGAGTGGGAAGAATATTATAAGAAGCTGCTAACAAAAGATAGACAAGAATTCCAAGAAGAGGACCGTGAAGAAAAACAGTTTAACTTATCTAATGATTAATTATTATTACGTAATAAATGTTCACAAATATGCCCGTCTACTTGAATACACATCTTTAGTCATTTTACTATATTTTCCTTCACTTTCCTTAGCATAAAGGGCGTTATTGTCCTGTACGCATCCCGTATCCTATTTTTCATATCTACTGGTGTTGTAGGGGGATTCACATAAACATGATCTTTAATGTAGGCCCCACAAAAAGAAATGTAAAGGAAATCACATGGTTAAGGGTAACGATCATTCAAAAATTCCCGAACTTCCCGGTGATAATGAACAGAAGCTCCGTCTTGTTGAATCCACATTTGCTCCCTTTCAAAGTTATCAACTTCTTCAAGAAGCTGGGGTAAATCGTTTTGCAAAAAATTTAGATATCTAGGCCCGTTAAGCGGTTCGCGGAGAAAATATGGACCAATAATTTGAAAATTTAATATTCCACACCATACATTAAGCGAACAATGGTTTTGGTTTTGAACATCCCGGTCCCAAAATGGATTAACTGTTGAATAATAACACAGGGCAACAAAAAAATATTTTTGTTTTGGTGCCTGGGATTTTAGAGCTGATTTTAACTATCTTTGGGACGCTAAATCTATACATGCAATCCGTTTTTCTCTATCAGATCTACTTTTTTAGATACATCAACTTATCTACCAATGTGGTTTTTATTCAGTATATTCATTTATGAGAGTTCTAAAATTATTATATATTCATTAATGTAGGTACAATGGTTTTATTGTCAGTCTGTAATTGAGTAAATTCCAGGTAAATCTATAAATAGTGGAACCATTGCCTATCAGGTACCTGAACTGACCCTTTTAATCACTTAACTCGGGTAAGTCTCGTCAGTTTGTGCGTTCTTACTAATGAGAGTAGATCGAATTCGGCGTGTTATTTTATGTTAAGAAAAGAGTGTTTTTGTGTTATTGAACAGAATTAAAATGAGTTCAGGTTCCAGTTCAAGAAGAAGTTGTGTAAATCAACCTGATGTGTTTTGCTATATATGCGGAGAATACATGTTTCAACAAAACAGACAAACTATTACTGACTTTGTAAAGCGAGCGTATCTTGGATACTTTGAAGTTAAGCTTGGTGATCAGGACAAAACCTGGGCCCCGCATCTCGTATGTAAAACTTTTATAGAGCATTTACGGCAGTGGACTACCGGGAAAAGAAAATGTCTAAAATTCGGCGTACCAATGGTTTGGAGAGAACCAAAAAACCACTTCAATGATTGTTATTTCTGTTTAGTAAATACTAATGGAATCAATCGAAATAACCGCAGTAAGTGGACTTATCCCAACTTAGACTCGGCAATACGCCCTATCCCGCACTCAGATGAAATACCGATTCCAACATTTCATCAGCTACCACATATCTCTGATGACGAATATTTTCCCTCTGATCGCTCTTCTGATGCTAATAAAAGTTCTGATGCTAATGAAACTAACAGTGACTATGAGGGGACGTCATCAGTTCCTCAACGCTTCAATCAAAATGAATTAAATGATCTCACCAGGCATCTCAATTTATCGAAAAAAGCTTCTGAAGTACTGGCTTCTAGATTGAACGACAAAAATTTACTGGAACAAGGAACTAAAATTACCTTTTACCGTACAAGAGAAAAAGATCTGCTACCATTCTTTTCTCAAGAAGACAATCTTGTATTTTGTCACGAAATTAGGGGACTCATGAAAGAAATGGGACTTTCTGAATATATTCCAGATGATTGGCGCCTATTTATTGACAGTTCAAAGCGAAGTTTAAAATGTGTCCTTCTACATAATGGGAATAAATATGGTTCAATACCACTAGCTCACTCAACGAAACTGAAAAGAATATAATACCATAGCTTTGGTCTTGCAGAAGATAAAGTATTACGAACATCAATGGATGATTTGTGTAGACTTAAAAATGGTAAACTTTCTTCTTGGGCAGCAAAGTGGTTACACGAAATATCCGTGTTTCTTGTGCCTCTGGGATAGTAGGGACAAAACACACCACTGGGTTAGAAAAGATTGGCCTCAGAGAGAAAATATGGACGTTGGGGAAAAGAATGTCATTAACGACGCTTTGGTTGAAAGAGAAAAAATCATACTTCCTCCGTTACATATAAAGTGGGGCTTAATGAAGCAATTTGTAAAGGCTCTTGATAAGAATGGGTCTTGTTTTGCATATATGGGGGTAAAAATGCATCAGTTGAGCACAGAAAAACTCAAAGCAGGGATATTTGACGGCCCACAAATAAGACAATTAATTAAGGATCTTGCTTTCATAAATTCAATGAATCAAGTTGAACGAGAAGCTTGGACATCATTTGTTGCAGTTGTAGAAAATTTTCTAGGCAAACATAAAGCTCAAAACTATGTTGAAATGGTTAACAAGATGCTTAATAGTTTCAAATCCTTAGGGTGCAATATGAGTATTAAAATACACTATTTACACAGCCACTTAGACCGTTTTCCAGAAAATTTAGGAGACATGAGTGAGGAACAAGGTGAAAGATTTCACCAAAATATTAAAGTTATGGAAGACCGCTACCAAGGAAGATGGGACATGCACATGATGGCAGATTACTGCTGGAGTTTAAAAAAGGACTGTTTAAAAAAACATTCAAGAATGTCGCGGAAAAGAAGCTTTCCAAGTGTCGAGTGACTATTTCATTTCTTCAATGTTTTTTTTTGTTTGTAAGTACGACATAATATTGTATTTTGTATAACTAAAATAAAAATTTCGTATCTACTTTTGTTTACTACACTTACGGATTTGAGTTACAATAATGTAACTTATATTTCTCTAAAATTGTATATCTTAAAAATTTGAGCTCCTAGGTACAAATGAATACGTTATTTGAATTCAGGACATCAAATTGATATAGAATCAGCTCAAAAAACCTCGACACCAAAACAGCTGTTCCCCTGTGTAATGCATGTTATGGCTGTTAACTGCTCCATTACTGCGAAAAGTAGCCTTATCAGAAAACATTATTTTGGATCAAAAATTTGGATCGGCCTCTATTGCTCCATAGATGGTGGCACAAAAGTTTACTCGTCGTTCAAAATAACGGTCTTGAAGTTCTTGGTGTAGTTCCATATGAAAGGGATGATACTTGTATTTTCTCGTGATGCGATTAGCCGTAGATTGGGATGTGTCAGATAAGTCAGCTAGTTGACGGCTACTTACCTCGGGATTATCTTCAACATGAAGTAAAATCTCCATTTCTTTTCCCTTATTGGTAGCATTCTGGTTTACGACTTTCCGTTTCGTATACTCAACGCTACCACTACCATCAAACCGTTCCATTAAGCACTGAAAAGATTTTCTAGATGGTATACTATTAGGGTACTTCGCTCCGTACAGCCTTACTGCCAAAAGAAAATTTTTTCCCGCCTCGCCCAGTATATAAACCATATCAGTTAATTCATTTTTAGGAAAATCCATAACTATTATCTTTATACGTCACTTACTACAACAAATTAAACTATTTTTACTTACTTGCATTGTTGTTGTGTCTTGGCAACTATGATGTTATAGCGTAAGTGTAATAAAAACAAAGGTAAAAATTGAAAAATTCAAAATAAATCAAAAACTATTAGAAATAGGTAAATGACATACTTAATAAAAGTTGGAGGGTTTTATAACATCTATCAGAAAAAATAATAATATACAGGGTGTGCCATTTAAAATATTTGAGATTTTTCAATTTACAGTCCCTGGCCAAATTATTAGACGCACTGTATTTTTTTTAGTAATTTTGTGTTTCTTAAGAGTTTTTATGCAATAATGGTATATTTAAACTACAATATTATTGATTTTTATTTAAAAAAATTGTTGTAGACTACATATTTGTATTTATTTTTAACATATGGCAACACTGTGTTGACAAAGTGATACATGAACGTAAACAAGTACAAACCTGTAACAGTCGCGATCGGAATCGAGTCAGGTACGGACGTGTTTCTGTGGCTTTATGGACTGTGATTGTTTGTTTAACAGTTTTATACTACTCAGTTATTAGTTTATTTTGTATGCAGTGTTTTAAAAAAGTAATTGGACTATTTTCATTATGGGTAGAAAAGGCGATCTTTCACCACGTAAAAAAGCTGAAGTGAAGGCCCTTATGATTTCGAAAACATTTACAAACCGAGAAATATCACGAAGATTGGAGGTTTCTGAAGCTAGTGTACGACGCATAAAAAAGAAAATTGAGTCAGGGAAGGAATTAAGCCCGAAAAGAACGAAAAGATGCGGTAAAAAACCAATTTTCACTCCACGGTCAGAGTAATGTTTGAAGAAAATTTGTGTAGAAAACAGATTTGCTACCACAAAGGTAATAAAATCACAACTCCAGGATGCTAGCGTAAATACTTCTGAGCGCACTATTCGAAGAAAATTGAAAGAATTAGATTTTAAGGCCTGCCGCCCCGCCAGGAAGCCCAAGTTAACAGCTGCAATGAAAGCAAAGCGCCTGAAGTGGGCCAAACAATGGCAAGACAAAGATGTGGACTTCTGGAGATCGGTAAGATACAGCAATTTAATCAATAATTGATACATTATTATCATTTTCAGTTAAATAAATCAAATAAACATGGAAGTTTATATATTTTTCCTATTTTTGACAGGTCTGCTTCAGTGACGAAAGCACATTCCAAATTTTGCAGAATAAAGCTCAGTATGTGCGTCGTCGTCATGGAGAAAAGTTTCACCCTGATTGTGTCGTCCCGACGGTTAAACATCCCACCAAAGTGATGATTTGGTCAGTCATCAGCGGCAAGGGCACTGGACGTCTGTACGTCGTCAAAGGAATAATGAGGCAAGATCAGTACAAAGAAGTATTACAAAATCGGTTGATTCCGCAGCTCAGAGAATGGTTTCCAAATGGGGAACCATTCACTTTCATGCAAGATGGAGCTCCCTGCCACACTGCTCGGTCTGTTAAAGCTTTTTTGGCAGAAAAAAATATCCCTCTGTTGGATTGGCCCATTGAAAATGTGTGGGAGCTGATGAAAAGAGAAGTGGCTAAAGATGTGATTACCAACAAAACCCAGCTCCTAGAAAAGATTATTCATGTGTGAAATCATCATCCTCAAATGCAGGAGACAGTACAATCTTGCATTGATAGCATGCCGCGCAGAATTAAAGCTTTGATAGCGGCTAAAGGTGGCTCAACTAAATATTGACTTTTACTAACATTAATTTCACTTTTCTTTAAAACTTAATAAACTTATGCTTTTCTAAATTAATGCTGTTTTATTTATGTCAAATAAATAGGTAATTGATTGGATAATATAAAAAAAAAAAAACAAATCAATTTAAAATAATAAAACGGTACAATATCACTCGGTAATTAATATTTTACATGAAATCTTGCAGTGCGTCTAATAATTTGGCCAGGGACTGTAAAATAGTCAAAATGCATAAATTTATTTTGAACACCCTGTAGCATATAGCTCAAATTTCTTTACATATATTTTTTTCATCTCTATAGAACGCTCTTACCAATTATGAGTATTCCTCCTTCAGAAACATTGACGCTCCTGGCAATTTTTTACAAAACTGAAAACTAGTATTTAAAAAAAAATTGAAATATTAGAAAAACTGCTAGGTTTAGGTTTAGGTATATAACATTATTAATAAAAAAGTTATAAAATTTTAAGCAGAATTTAAAAATAAATTAGAAAATAGAATGTTCCTTTTAAAAAAACATATGTTATATCAGCCACACTTTTTTGAAGTACCCTGTATACTCAAAAATAATTTTAAACCGTGCACCTTAACATTCCCTAAAACTATTGTATTTAACATTTTTTCTCCATTCCCGAAACAAATGAGATAATGAACTTTACCCTATCGTTGACTCACCTTGTGTATGTTGATGCACCATATTGCCACCATTGTCATTTTATTTTATCAAAATTGCTTCAGTAATATCGGAAATAACAAATAAATACACTTCAGTGATTTTATAACAACAATAGTAAATATTTAACCTGGATAGTAACTTTATACACAGTAGTAGTTACGAATATTTACCACCAATAGGGGAATTTGATGAAAATTATTTAGAACGTTTGTTTTAATGGGTTGTTCATCATTGTTCATTTATCATGGTACCTAGATATGAGTACTGTGTAGTTTTTTGAATTTGTTAATGGCTAACTGTCAACAAGGTAGTAGGAAAGGAGACTTCTTTGTCATAAGATGTTGTAGACCCTTTAAGTTATCAGCTATAACCGCCTTATGGTCTGCATAACGAATATTATTTATTCGTTCGCTATTAAGTAATATTCCTTCATCAGTTTCTTCCAATGAAAATTTGCTTACAGTATACATGTATTAAATAATAATGGCGACAAGACACTACTCTACCTCAATTAGTAGTAGATTATGAGATATATTTTACAGGAGTTCTAGAAGGAAAACAAATGTCTTTTATTTTATAGATAATATATAGGCGAAAGTCTAGAATTAATATTTGTACGAATGGAAGCACACGTCTCTGGCAGACAAACTTTATATTGATCAATTTCTGAGATTTATGTGAACTTTTATCATATGGTCATCGTTCCATTCTTTCTAAGGATGTGCTTTATGTTCGGTGTCAGCTTGAAATAAAACTTATTTCAGTGGCGTATTATCTCAAAAGAAAAAAAAAGAGGACTCGTTAATGGCATAATCAAAAAATATTCATAGAGATAAGCCCAAGAAAGTTGTTAGATACAGTTTGTATCTTATAGATATAAATTTGACGTTAGTAAGTTTTCTTTGGGAATTAACTAAATTAATATATAAGAAATAGTTAAGTTTTCAGCTTGCCACTTGTGATCAGCCATTTTAAATTGCATGTGAACCACTGGAAAATAATAGTTCAAAGCTAACAAATCGTTCAGGAGTAAAGATCATTTTGTCTTTAGTAAGACAATACGCGATTTTGTATTTAAAAGTTAGGAGTATTTTTTAGTAATGTTAGAATTTGTCTTTTAAACTTGAAAAAGCCACTTTTTACCGAAACTGTTTGCTTCACAATAGACGGCTTTCCTCGGAAAATCCACTGTTTTCAATGTACATTTGAAAATGTTCGATGTTGTTGTCAAACAGCGTTTCATAAAGGTATGAAACTAGGCAGACAAGAACACTCTGGCGCCGATAAAAAGTGGCGAAAAGCGAAGCGAAAAAACGCTCAACTTCAGCTATACTTAAAGGTCAGTCATCGCTCCTAAAGATGCTAACATCGTCAGCAAAACTCGCGTCCAATGCAAGCATTGATGTCATAGTGATAACTGTTATATAGTTTCGTTGTGCCAAAGATTCGAAAACCTTAACATAATATAAGTAAAGAAGGCAAGAAGTCAAAGCTAGGTAATATCGTATTGCTTTTAGTAATATCAAAGGTTATGGAAGTGGCTACTAATCAACATCTTTTAAAACATTTGGAGAAATTTAAGCTTATTCAAAACCCTCAGTATGAATTCCCTAAGCATACACCTATAGATGTCATGTTTATTCATTCAATCATGCCTTATACGTTTTATTGACGGCGCAAAAATTATCGCAGGGATCCTTCTTGGCATAGAGCAAATAAACAAATTTCTTTCCGAGATAACTACTACCAATATCATATCTCAGAGCTTCCTACTCTCCCCTACTATTTTTAAAAAATAAAGATTCTAATCAAAAGCTTTTCTGATGATGGTACGCTTGTTATTTTATTTACCTTGAAACCTGGAATGCTAGATACTGGTACAAATATTCACAAAGAGTGGTATGTTTGACAACTTAATAATAACCTAGAACACTGCAAAAATCATCATTCTATTCGCTTGGTTGGAAATCTGAAACTCACCAGAAACTTTGATTTTTCTGGAACAGCTAAGAAAGGTATCCACAAGTCATCCCACTGGAGTCTTCTATAAATACATTCATTCTGTTGACAAACCGTTGGATTCCTTCCAAGTGCATACTAAGATTACATGGTGTGCTAATATAAGTACTAGTCATTCCTTTTATCTCAAACTTGGAGAGCTCTTTTATACGAAGAATCTCATCTATTTGGACAGAACTGGCCAGGATTGTGATTCTCATCGAGAACACCCTCCTACGAGTCAAAACCATCGTGGATCGCCATTTCCTCACACGCATCTCTCTTGTAATAATTTAAGCATTCTTTCTTCTGCTTAGTTTGCCGCCTCCTGGCGAAGGTTGCTGGTCTAAATGGCCAAAATAATCCTGGAAACTGCACCTCTAAAAATATCTATTAGTGAGCATCTTCGGATGTCCTTTAACCAGAAATTTTAACGTCTTCCAACTGATCTTCTACCCTGTATTTGGCCACTCTCAGAAAATCGCATTTCACGCCTCTTATTTTATTACCGATATATCTAGTTTATCTCTTCTTGATAGTCAGCAGCAGTTCTATGGATTTGCTCATTCGCTTAAGGACTTTAACATTTGTTAGTTTATCCACTCATGATATCCATAGAATCTTTCTATAAACATACATTTCGAAAGCTTCGAGTTGTTTCTCTAAAGTGGGATCAACAGTCCAGCCTTCACATCCATACTGGAGTACCTAAAAAACGTAGCATATAATCATACGCACTCGAAGTTCTAGACTAAGGTTAGATCTAATGAAAATATTTTTCATGAAGGTTCGACGAGGCTGCCCG
Source organism: Pachyrhynchus sulphureomaculatus (assembly GCA_019049505.1). Lineage (NCBI taxonomy): Eukaryota > Metazoa > Arthropoda > Insecta > Coleoptera > Curculionidae > Pachyrhynchus > Pachyrhynchus sulphureomaculatus. The sequence continues at coordinate 214,078,924 of CM032454.1, read as the reverse complement.
ATTCTCGATCTAATCTTTGTTTTTAGATCACACTGGCTATTAAATAGTATGACTAGGTATTTAAAAGACGAAACCTGCTGAATTCTCTGTCCATCTTGTTATATTTATACGTAGCCCAAATTGTTCATTCTGGCAAACTATGAGATTCATCATGTTCCGCAGATCAAGTAAATCATCAGCTGCAGTAATGGTATCGTCTGTATATCATACGTTGTTATTCCTGATGTCATTCACTTTAACTTCCTTTGTAATCCGGGCTAGAGCTTCTTTGAAAATAGCCTCTGAATAGAGGTTGAAGAGAAACGGAGGCAAAATACAACCCTGTTACACTCCTTTTTTAATACAAACGTCCTCCGATAAGCATTGCTCGATTTTCACTTTCGATGTCTGATGCCAATATAAACCGGAAATGATGTTGATCTCTTGGCGGTCGATACACGAGGCACATAGGATCTCTATCATTTTTGCGTGTTTGACACGGTCAAAGGCCTTACGAGAGGGAATGAAACACACGAACACATTTACGTTTAGGTCCCTGCATCGTTGTGTTAGAAAATTAAAAGCGGAAAATGCATGCCAAAACTATTTCTGAAACCAGACTGTGTATTGTCCACCTAAGAATAATATTTTCTGTATATATATATGAATTATCCGAAGGATGTGTGTGTGCAAAATAAGACTGATCATACGGTAGTCGTCACAATGACAGGCCTTTAACATAAAAAACTTCCGCGCCACTGTCACTACAATATCGAGTTTCTTCTTTCATGAAATGATAAACGACAGTGTATGTACCACAACACTGGTTCGAGAAGGGCGAGATATATCGACCTTTTTGATAGGACATTTGTAAAATTTATTAGGCTCTTTCGCCGCCTTGTAATGTCGATGGAAGGACGTATATCTCCGGAAAGGGCCGATAAAAATGAAAAGGGCAGGATGGTCATTTAGTGTGTTAGAGAAAAAAATGTGGTTCCGAGTAAGAAATATGCTGATTGATAATTACTTTCTTTTTTTACTAACTTTAGTAACTCTACGACCGTTCAGTTTCCATTTTTGGCGTTCTGTTTATATTTCAAAATAACACAGAAAAGAGTGCGGGAGGTAGCTTCGAAAATATCTTGTCGAATGTTATTTTTAGAAGCGATAGATGTATACCGGGTTATACAGATAACATGTAACACCCTGTAATTTTTTTATTTTGAAAGTTACAAATTTGCATTTTTAGATACCAGAATGAGACATTATGAGGCTTTTTTATCACTTAAAAAATATTTTTAACTACTTCCGGTTTGACCGGAAGTGACTGCAACTTTTTTATTTTTAATGGAACCCTGTATACTTTTTTATCAGCTGAATTCGCTTTGAAATTCTCTTTCCAACGATGTATCACAAGTTGACATTTGTTTGACTAGGGATCGGCAAAAACTGATTTAAACTCTTAGGCGGCCATGGCGGATATACTAGCAAGATGAGGAAGACCTCAATTATATGGTAAGAAAACTGAAAGAAGAATACACTAAAGCAGAATTAGCAATAAACTTTGATAAAACGGAATATCTAACAACAAAGGAGTGAAACGTGGAGAATCTAGAAGTCGATAACGAAACAATAATGTGAGACAAACACATTACAAAAAGAAACAAAACACGCATATACAAATCAATAATACAAAGCATAATGACATACGGGTCAGAAGCATGGACGATTAACAAAAGAAATAAATCTAGAATTAACGCGGTAGAGATGGAGTATTGGAGAAAATGTTGTAGAGTGACACGTATGGAGAGAATAACAAATGAAGAAATAAGAAGCAGAATCAACATCAAAGAGAACGCAATAATCACCATTGAAGAAAAACGATTAAAATGGTATGGACACATAAGACGGAGCGAAGATAATAGGTGGATAAAAAAAATAACGGAATGGAGCCCTATAGGGAGAAGAAAAAGAGGAAGACCCAGATGATCGTGGAGAGACAATGTGGACGAGGCTATGGAGGACAGGGGTCTAACAGATGGAGACTGGGAAGATAGAAACGGATGGAATCAAAGGCTAAGAGAAGGAAGACAGCGTTAGCTGTAGAAAATCCTTGATATATATATATATATATATATATATATATATATATATATATATATATATATATATATACATATATATATATATATATATATATATATATATATATATAATTATATACATATATATATATATATATATATATATATATATATATATATATATATATATATATATATATATATATATATATATATATATATATATATATATATATATATATATATATATATATATATATATATATATATATATATATATATATATATATATATATATATATATATATATATATATATATATATATATATATATATATATATATATATATATACAGTGCCGGCCAAAAGTGGAGAAACTTTTAATATTATTATTTTTGTCTTATTGGAGTAAATTCGAAGCAATTTTAAATAATATTTATGGTTACCTATAAACTTCACCTAATTAATGAAACAATAAATTTCGAAAACAAATAATTTATTGTGAAATGTACAAATAAAATGTATTTATTCTAGGGACAAAAATGGAGAAACTTTCCAGTTTTATGCCATATTATATATTATTAGATGGGAGATTAAAAAAAACATACTAGTACTTTGTGGCATAACCCTTATTCTTTACAACCTCAGCACATCTTCTTGGCATGGACACAAGAAGATTGTGAATAACATCTTCGGAAATTTCATTCCATGCTTCTTCCAAGGCTTGGAATAATTCATCTTTATTTCAGAACTTATTGGGATTATTTTGTCTAACTTTTCTGTCTAGGTGCTCCTACATGTTCTCGATAGGATTCAAGTCCGGACTTTGAGCTGGCCACCTCAGAACCTGTATTTGTTGAGAAGTGAAGAAATTTTTAACAATTTTTGAAGTGTGCTTCGGATCGTTATCATGCTGAAATTTCCAAATTAACGGCAGATTATCCTCGGCATATGGAAGCATAATATTCCTTAAGATGTTTAGATAATATTGGCTATCCATGATCCCCTCTATCCTCACCAGTGGGCCAACGCCGTGGCCGGAAAAACATCCCCACACCAAGACATTACCACCTCCATGTTTGATTGTGGGTGTAGTGTACTTAGGGTTTAATCTTTCATTCACTGAACGTCTAACCCATCTCATACCATCTGATCCAAATAAATTAAATTTACTCTCATCCGACCATAAGACGTTTTTTCATTGATTGTAGGTCCAGTGTAAATGCTCTGTTGCGAATCTCAAACGAACTTGTCTAATTTTCGTTGAAATAAAAGGGTTTTTTGACTGGTCCCCTGGCCTTTAAGTTTGCGTCGCATAAACGTCTTCGAATAGATCGAATTGAGAGAGGAATACTGTGGTATGCCTTTTTTATATCTTCAGCAGAGAAAAATGGATTTTTTATAGAACATCTTCTAATCAGCTTATCGGTTCCAGATGTTGTTTTTTTTAGGTCTACCTGGCTTAGGAGTGCTAGTAGTAGTGCCCCTAGCTTGCCACAATTTGATTTGTTTACAAACAACACTTTTATCTAGATTTAGGTCCTTAGCAATTGTCACTTGTTTCACTCCCGCGTTGTGCTTCTCAATTATAAGGTTTTTTATTTGTTGTGATAAGTTTATACCTCGAGGCATTTTGGTAAGTAATTGAGCTTCGCAACACTGCAAAACGAACTGCTTCGAACGAGAACTATTCAATTTATAATTTTTACATAAAAAGTTTCTCCATTTATGTCCGCAAGAAAAAGAAACATTGTTTACTAATCACATTCCTTTGTATATTCCATGTATATATATATATATATATATATATATATATATATATATATATATATATATATATATATATATATGTTTTTGTTCGTTTGATCTCTCTTTGGTAAGAATTTAAGACTATCCATTTATCGTGTCATTTTCGCGAGTTAAAGTGGCTCCTACAAAATTTTATGCTTTACATTCAGTTACAGAATTTTCTCTTTAAATAATGATCAATATCACCGAAATTAAGATAGGAACACATATTTTTAGTGTTCCGTACGGAACACTTATAAGATCACTTCGGTGTCTGTCCGTCTGTCTGTCCGTCTGTCACACCCGATTTTCTCCGAAACTATTTGTCATAGAAAGTTGAAATTTGGTAGTAATATAGGAATTAATGGCCTCATCAGAGCCATGTAGTTTTGAAAGCTAAATTTTGATTTAAGGGGTTAGTTTTGGGGGGTGAAATCGGAAGTGAAAAAAAAATTTTTTTACTAGGTAATCGAGTGTGGTGTCAAATGAAAGCTTGTGAAAACACGAATAAAAAAATATATATATATATAATGTAATACTTGCGCGCACTTTTCTTTGTATTATTTTCAAAAAATCGCGAAAAATCGCTGTCCACCCGCCTTATCTCGGAAAGTAATTATCAAAAAATTTTGAAAAAATTCTGGAATATTCTCCACGGGGTGTAGATTGAACAAAAAATTATCACGAGTGCATTACCTGTAATAATTTATCTGGTATATAAAAAAAACAGAAATTTCAAGGTCATCAATTTTCAGTAAATTGGAAATAAACTTTGTTGAAAACTTATTTGGAGTGTGTTTTGTGAAGTCACTGATCATTTTATATCACCATAACATAAATTTTGACTTAAGGGATTCGTTTTGAGGGGTGAAATCGGAAATGAAAAAAAAAATTTTTTTACTAGGTCATCGAGTGTGGTGTCAAATGAAAGCTTGTGAAAACACGAGTAAAAAAATATATATATAATGTAATACTTGCGCACACTTTTCTTCGTATTACTTTTAAAAAATCGTGAAAAATCGCTGTTCCCTACCTTATCTCGAAAAGTACTTATCAAAAATTTTGAAAAAACCTGGAATATTCTCCACGGGGTATAGATTGAACGAAAATTATCATTACCTTTAATAATTTATCTGGTATAGAAAAAAACCAAAATTTCAAGGTCACCAGTTTTCAGTAAAGATTGGAAACAAACTTTGTTGAAAACTCATTTGGGGTGTGTTTTGTGAAGTCACTGATCATTTTATGCCACCCTAACAAAATTTTTTATTTTAAAAACAATCAACGTACGGAACACTAATTGTGCAAGTTTAACTTGCACTTGATCGGTTATTTTTTATTTAACCTAGTTACAAATTACAGGTTTTTTGCCAACATACATCTAACAGAACTATCTAAGGCCAGTTGGATTTATTATTATTTTCAGAAAATAAGAAACCTATTTATTAAATAACAAAACCGATAATTGTAATTAATTAATATTAGAAAGAAGTAATATTTTAACTAAGTGATACAATAAAAATAAATATGTAAAACTATTTTATACTAGATATAAATTTGCTAGGTATTTATTCCAAATGTTCAAAATGCTGTCCGTTGTTAATCCTACACAATCTTGTTTTTCTCACCGTGGCTCTCATAACGCTCTCCAACTGAATTTCAGTAATTTGATTTACTGCATTCGTTAAACGCATTTCTAAATCATTTCTGTCTGTTGGTGGATTTTTGTAAACTTTTTCTTTTAGATGGTTCTTTAAAAAAAATCAAGAGGCGTAAGATCTGGCGATCTTGCAGGTCACTTATTAGGTCCATTGGTGCCTAACCAATTTGCACCAAATCTTTTCAAGTAGTTTACTACATTTCTACTATTGTGGGCTGGAGCGCCATCCTCCTGGAAAATAATGTCTCCACGATCTGAAGGTAAAGTTTCTAAAAAATCTTCAACATCATTTTGAATGAACTCCAAATATCTTTCTCCATTTAAGGCACCATCAAATATAATAGGACCAATAATTCTTGTGCCAAGGATACCCAACCACACGTTAAGGCCGAATCTTTCTTGATAGGCACTTTCTCGCATAATTCTAGGATTTCCTTGGGCCCAATATCGAGTATTGTTACTATTAAATAGACCCAAACTGGTAAATCTAGATTCATCCGAAAATAGAATGTTGTAATGAAATTGGTTATCAGGGTGGTATCTTTATAAAAACCAATTACAATAATCCATTCTTCTTTGGTAATCTGTTTGAAATAAATGTTGATTTATTTGATATTTGTAGGACCTGAATTTATATTTTCTTAAAATGCGGCGAGCGGTTTCACGATTTAAACCGGTTTGTCATAACAAATTAGTTTTTCCACAACTGCTATGAAAAGTGTATGTAAGGGTACACTTTACTACGTTTGCAAATATTGAATATATGCTTCATGTCTTATAGAAATTGTAGGATCTACCTGAACAATGGCTAGTACATTGATTTATGACTCTTCGTCACTACTAAATACATCAGCAGGTTCAATCGGCTGCCTTCTAAACTGCTCCTTTACCCTTAAAAAATAATTGTTGGTGAGTGCCTCCTATAGGGATATCTTGCGATGTACAACTCGGCAGCTTGTCGGCTATTCTTTCTGCACTCTCCACAAATTAATAAGATGTCTACTTTTTCATCCGTTAAATACATTTTTGTTAACGGAAAATTATTTTGACGTAAAGTAAACAATAATAATGGCCATTTTGGTAACACGCAGCAACCATGACTTTCGGTTCATCTATTTTATCACAGCCTACTAAGTCCCAGGGACTTGTTGATATCACATTATTGCATAATAAAACGGTTTATTTTCTGAAAATAATATTAAATCCAATTGGCGTTAGATAGTTCTGTTTGATGTATGTTGGCAAAAAACCTGTAATGTGTAACTAGGTTAAATAAAAAATATGTGTTCCTATCTTAATTTCGGTGATATTGATCATTATTTAAAGAAAAAATTCTGTAACTGAATGTAAAGCATAAAATTTTGTAGGAGCTTCTTAGACTCGCGAAAATGGCACGATAAATGAATAGTCTTAAATTCTTTTCAAAGTGAGATAAAACGAACAAAAACAATTGCTAGTATATCCGCCATGGTCGCCTAAGTCTAAGAGTTTAAATAGGTTGTAGCCGGTCACCTGTCAAACAAATGTCAACTTGTGATACTTCGTTAGAAAGAGAATTTCAAAGCGAACTGAAATTAATAAAGCAAGTTGCAATCACTTCCGGTTAAACCGGAAGAAGTTAAAGATACTTCTTAAGTGATAAAAAAGCCTAATAATGTCCCATTGTGGTATCTAAAAATGCAAATATGTAACTTTCAAAATAAAAAAATTACAGGGTGTTACTGGTTGTGTCCCCGGTATATATATGTATGTCCTATTTTTATGTTCACTGTGTTGTTTTCGTAGGGAGCTTTTACTGCGTATATTAGTTCTTTGTCAATGCCTATTTCTTTCATTGCGTTCCATAATCTTTGTCTTGGTACTGAGTCATAGGCCTTTCTTATGTCTATGAACTTCTCTATTCTTTGCCAGTTTTTTTTCCATTGTTTGTTTTATAGTGTATATGTGGTCTATATATGATTTTCCGGCCGTAAAGCCTGCTTGGCCTTCTCCAATTTTTCCTTTTATATTTTCCTCCACGATATTTTTAATAATTTTTCCATACAAACGTCCCATACTTGATATTATGCTTAGGCCTCTATAGTTTGTGCATTTTCTGCGGTCTCCCTTTTTAAATATAGATACTATATAAACTTTTGACCATTCCTCTGGTATTTTTTCTCCATTTATCACTCTGTGGAACATGTTTCTCAGCATTCGATGTAATTTATTAGACCCGTACTTAATCATTTCATTTACCACACCCCCAGACCCTGCAGATTTATTATTTTTGAGTGTTTTTATTCTCTTCTTTACTTCTTCATAGCTTAGTTCTATCTCTTTTATTTTCTTATTCTGTTCTTCTTCAGGGTTCTCTTCTTAGAATTCTTGTCTATCTTCTGTTAGCAGCTTCTTATAATATTCTTCCCACTCGCTTTCTGGGATGTACTCTATATACGTCTTCTCTCTATTGTTAGTCCTTAATGCTTTAATTATTCTCCATGACTCTGTACTTCTAGTTCCTCCTATATACTGTTCTACATGTTCGCACGATTTTTGCCATCTCTCGTTCTTTTCTTTGTTTATCATCCTCCTCGTTTCTGCATTTTTCTCTTTATATTTCTGTAGATTTTCTTCTGATTTTGTATTCAGCCATTTCTCATATTGTCTTTTTTTCTCCTTTATAGATTCTTTGGTTTTTTTCACAGATTCTAATTTTATGTTTCTCATTCTCGTTGTCTTCTTTACCTAATGCTTTTAGGGACGCCTGTTTGATGCATTCTTTTATGTGGTCATACATCTGTTGGAGGTTGTCGTAGTTAAATTCATTTAATTTTTGATCTAATCGTCGTTTATATAGGTCTCTTATCGTTTCCTCTTGCAGTAAGTGTATTTTGTATTTTATTTCTTTGTCTGCTTTTTCTGTTATCTCATTAGTATTTCTGTTTTCTTTATCTATTGTTTCTTTTTGCTTTATTGTCTTGTACCACGGTACTTTTACATTTGCTATTAATAGTCTATGGTCTGTTCCACATTCTGCCCCTCTCTTTACTCTTACGTCTTTTATTTTGATAGTGGTATCGTTTTTAATTATAATGTAGTCTATTATTGGTTTTAAGTTTCGTGTTTCTTGCATCCAAGTATATTTGTGGATGTCTTTGTGTTTGTAGAATCCGTTTGTTATTTTGAGGGCGTTTAGTTCACACAGCTCTATTAGTCTCTTTCCGTTGTCGTTAGTAACGTCTTCTCCGAATGGTCCTACGATATTATCCTTTGTTTTCCTTCCTGTTCTCCCATTCAGATCTCCCATTATTATTAATTCTTGGTTTTTCTTTACTTTTTGTGTTTCTATTTCTAGTGTTTCCATGAAATTATCTTTTTCTCTTATAGTGCTGTCTTCTGTTGGGCGGTATACATATTACCATGTCTTTTCCTAGCATTGTTATATTTAGTTTTATGATTCTTTCCTTGATGGGTTCCCAAGATGTTATTTTCTTTTTCCACTTATTTTTTACTAATATTCCAACTCCGGCCTTTGCTCTTTCTTCCTTCTTTACTCCACTCCAACAATGCATCACTTCATCTATTTCTTCTATTCCACTTCCCTTTTTCTTCATCTCGCTTATTACTAAAATATCTATGTTCATCTTCTTAAACACTTGTATGACTTCGATGTTCTTTGTCCTCCATCCCTGTATATTCCAGGTGCCGAGAGCAGCTATTCTGTTTCGGGATTTCTTCGTTTGGCTGAGTTTTAAGCTTGGGTTAACTATTCGCTTTGAAGTAGAATTGCCCCTCCCCCCCCCGTAACCGATGGGGCTCCCTTCTTCGAAGGTGTGGATTACGACCCGGGGATTTTTGCTTATCTTGTGATTTTTCATCCTACTTTTCAAAAACAACTAGCATTTCACAGTTTAGCTTTTACTTGTGTTAGGGTGCTAACTCCTAACGCCACAACCCTCATCCTTTATCCGGGCTTGGGACCGGCAACAGTGTTGATGAATTACCCAATCCATCCATCAACACTGCAGACGGAGTTATATATATATATATATATATATATATATATATATATATATATATATATATATATATATATACATACATACACATACATACATACATACATCATTCATACATACATACATACATACACATATACGTATATTAAACTTGTCGTCATTAGTTCTCGTTAATACATTCTCTAACAATTTTATTTAAATCTGGTTCCCGAATAAAAATTCCTAACGGTGCCGTGTTTAATTGACACCATTCCTAATTACTTTATGATTTTGTGCTCATAGTCCACGTAAATTTGCTTAAGGGAGGAGGTATTATCTAAGCCGTTAAGTCGTAAATTGATTTGGATGGATCCAACTTTTGCCAATTAAACTGGACAATGACATCGTAGCACCGAGATACTGAACGTATTCAGTTAGAGCTGATGGTTTTATACAGCTTTTGTTAGCAGTTTTTTTTGATTAATTTTTTAACAACCTTTATGAACACTATATTTGACAAGATTAGTTTATTTGGTGAGTTCTAAACCCAAGCAAAAACATACCTGAAACACTATGTCAACGGCACTGGGATGTGATCAACAAAGTAACTTTGATAGTACTATACCAAATTTTGCAGCTAGGTTATTTTAGCTTCTAATACTAGTAAATAATATTCTAATTTTCAGTAAACTTACTATTTATTATATCAAACTTCCGTTAGGAAATAATTTATTCTGTAACTCACTTATTATCGTACATAAAAACATCCTAAATGTTATAACATCTAAACCAACAAATATTAAACTAATCAAAACCTTTTCATGTGAAATTTCAATTTTAACAGTTCACAGATCACAAAACGTGAAAACGGCCTCTTGACACAAATTAAGTGCTTTTCAAAGTGAAAACCATTTATCCCTAAATTCCCAACAAAGATGTTTTACCACCACCCGTATCCGCATTAACACACACTCCAGAGATCTGATTACGTTCATTTGCAAACTATACGTTTCGTCCCCTCGGGGGTTCTTCAGGCTTTCCACTAATGAACACAAGCCTGGTTATTTTCTCGGTTGGATGTAGTGAAGTTAAGACTAACGGACAATGTCAATAGTTGTTAGGAAACAGGGATTATGGGATATCAAATAAAAATTCAACCCTTTTTGTGGTGTAACAGTCTATTGTTCAATAACAAAAGCTTCCCAGGATATGAGTATGCATGAATGGATGTGAAAAACACCTTGATTAATGTTCTCAAAATGAAAATGAAATTCTGAGTAATTTAATCTTTATGATAATAAAATTGACAAAAGTTATGTCACTTACTTTTTAAAAAAAATCCACAAAATATTTTTCGTCATGATTTATAGGCAAAGATGTAGTTTTCTATCGGCCTATCTCTTGATATGTGTATTGGTTTATTAATCATCTATGTTTGTTTACTTTTATGTTGGTCTTGGTGTTATATTTTGTGTTATAATTAATATTGTAAGTACTATGTATACAGGGTGAGTCAACGATAGACTAAAGTTTATTATCTCATTTGTTTCGAGATTGACGAAAAAATGTTAAATACAATAGTTTTAGGGAATGTTAAGATGCATAGTTTAAAATTATTTTTGAGTACACAGGGTACTTCAAAAAAGTGTGCCCGATATAACATATAAATGTTTTTTTTTTTAAATGAAACATCCTGTTTTCTAATTTATTTTTAAATTCTGCGTAAAATTTTATAACTTTTTTATTAATAATGTTATATACCTGAACCTAGTAGTTTTTTCTAAAATTTCCATTTTTTTTTAAAAAATACTAGTTTTCAATTTTGTTAAAAATTGTAAGTAGCGTCATTGTTTCTGAAGGTGGAATACTCATAATTGTTACAAGCTTTCTATAGAGATGAAAAAAAAGATATATGTAAAGAAATTTGAGTTAGATGCTACAGGGTGTTCAAAATAAATTTATATATTTCGACTATTTTAAATTGAAAAATATCAAATTTTTTACACACCCTGTGTATTATTATTTTTTTTTACAAAACCCTCCGACTTTTATTAAGTATGTCATATACCTATTTCTAATAGTTTTTGATTTATTTTGAATTTTTCAATTTTTACCCTTGTTTTTAATACACTTACGCTATTGTGAAAACATAAACAAATAGTTAATAATAATTTTAATATATTTTAATTGATTTAATGGTTAATTATTATGACGTAATAAATGTTCAAAAATATACCCGTCTACTTGAATACACATTTTTAGTTGTTTTACTATATTTTCCTTCATTTTCCTTAGCATATAGGGCTTTATTGTCCTGCACGGATCCCGTATCTTATTTTTCATATCTACTGGTATTGTAGAGGGATTCACATAAATACGATCTTTAATGTATTAGGTATTAAGTCACATGATCGAGGGGGTCACTGAATGAATCCATCCCTACCTATCCATATTTGTGGGTAACGATTGTTTAAAAAGTCCTGAACTTCCCGGTGGTAATGAGCAGGAGCTCCGTCTTGTTGAATCTACATTTGTTCCCTTTCAAAGTTATCAACTCCTTCAAATTCGTTTTGCAAAAAAATTAGATATCTGGGCCCGTTAAGCGGATCGCGGAGAAAATATGGACCAATAATTCGAAAATTTAATATTCCACACCATAATTAAGCGACCAGTGGTTTTGGTTTTGAACTTCCCAGACTCAAAATGGATTAACTGTTGAATAGTAATGCATGTTATGGCTGTTAACTGCTCCATTACTGCTAAAAGTAACTTCATCAGAAAACATTATTTTGGATAAAAAATTTGGATCGGCCTCTATTGCTCCATTCATGGTGGTATAAAAGTTTACTTGTCGTTCAAAATCACGGTCTCGAAGTTCTTGGTGTAGTCCCATGTGAAAGGGATGATACTTGTATTTTCTCGTGGTGCGATTAGCTGTAGATTGGGATGTGTCAGATCAGTCAGCTAGTTGACGGCTGCTGACCTGGGGATTATCTTCAAATTATTGTAAAGCAACTGAAAATAGACAAAAGTCCATATTCCAGTAGCTTACTAGCTGTTCTCTTGTCTGTCAAATCCATCCTGAGACGCGTTTCGCCGTATCACGGCTCGTCAGTCAGGCTAGGATTGACAAACAAGAGAACGGTATCAAGTGGTACTTATCTCAGAAGTTACGGTGCACGATGGTAGGATACAACCAATTGTATTAAGTACGCATAACTATTACTCCATCGAAACCTGACACAGCAGCTTTCGAACCGACAGAGTGGTTGACACAGTCAACGCTTTAAAAGCAGGTAGCGCTTCTATAATATATATAAAATGCAACGTCTCTCTGTCTGTCTGTCTGTCCGTTAGTGCGCCTATCACTAAAGAACCACTTATCCGATTTACGTACTATTTTTTTAAAAACATACATATGTTCTCTGGCCAGGTTATAGGCTATATTTTATTACGATAGGTAACATAAGGAATGAGCAGTGACGTAAAATAGTGAATGATGTCGGAAATAAGTTTGCCGCTAGCGCGTGCCTTTGCAATACACAGCCTAAACCATTAAATATGGAACAATATTATGTAACAAAGAATATCTGTAATGTATAATCTATAATATATATAAAATGCAATGTCTGTCTGTCTATCTGTCTGTCCATTAGTGCGTTTATCACGCGGGAACCACTTATCCGATTTATCTGTCTTTTTTTAAATTCATACATATATTCTTTGGCCAGGTTATATAATAATAATAATAATAATAATCTATATCTATAATATATATAAAATGCAATGTTTGCCTGTCTGTCTGTCTGTCCGTTAATGCGCTTATCCCTCGAGAACCACTTATCCGATTTACCTGATTTTTTAAATTCATACATATGTTCTTTGACCAGGTTATAGGTATATATTTTATTACATCTATAATATATATAAAATGCAACGTATCTCTGTCTGTCTGTCTGTCCGTTAGTGCGCTTATCACTGGAGAACCACTTATCCTATTTTCGTACTTTTTTTTTTAAAAACATACATATGTTCTCCGGCCAGGTTATAGGCTATATTTTATTACGATAGGTAGCATAAGGAATGAGCAGTGACAATAATAGTAAATGAAGTCGGACAAAGTTTGCCGCTAGCGCGTTCTCTTGCAATACACAGTCCAAACCATTAAATATGGATCAATATTATGTAGCAGAGAATATCTATAATAAATATAAAATGCAATGTCTCTCTGTCCGTCTGTCTGTCTGTCTGTCCGTCCGTTAGTGTGCTTATCACTGGAGAACCACTTATCCGATTTACATGCTTTTTTATTTAAAATACGTATGTTCTCTGGCCAGGTTATAGGATATATTTTATTAGGTGACATAAGGAATAAGCAGTGACGATAATAGTGAATCAAGTCGGAGAAAAGTTTGTCGCTAGCGCGTTCTCTTGCAATACACTCCCTAAAGCATTAAATATGGAACAATATCATGTAGCAAAGAATACAATATATATAAAATGCAACGTCTCTCTGTCTGTCTGTCTGTCCGTTAGCGCGCTTATCACTCGAGAACCACTTATCCGATTTACGTGTTTTTATAAATTTATACATATGTACTATATAATTCGATATAAGCCTAGATAATGGGAGATAAGGTGAAATAATGGGAGATAAGGAGAAATAATGGGAGATAAGTCGAGATAAGCCTCGATAATGGGAGATAAGGTGAGATAATGGGAGATAAGTATAAATAATGGGAGATAAGGAGAGATAATGGGAGATAAGCAGAGATAAGTCTAGATAATGGGAGTTATGGTGAGATAATGGGAGATAAGGAGAAATAATGGGAGATAAGGAGAAATAATGGGAGATAAGTCGAGATAAGCCTAGATAATGGGAAATAAGGTGAGATAATGGGAGATAAGGAGAAATAATGGGAGATAAGGAGAAATAATGGGAGATGAGCAGAGATAAGCCTAGATAATGGAAATTATTTAGAGATAATGGGAAATAAGGAGAAATATTGGGAGATAAGGAGAAATAATGGGAGATATTTTATTACGTTGGGTAACATAAGGAATAAGCAGTGACGATAGTA